>CABHPH010148422.1:0-40429 GCA_902168325.1 Peromyscus nudipes
TTTCTACACTTTCCCATACAGTACATATGATTCTTCCATTGGCTACAGGTTTAGTTCAGCTGACTTACTCTGACTAAATCCAGTACATTGAAATCTTTTTAAAAGATGTACTCGTGATAAACATCGTCATGTGAATCTTCTGGTCTTCCTCAAGACAGTGGCTAATTTGGCCCAAGCATTTGACATTAGTCTCTTCAGAACATCCGAATATGCATTTCACTGGGACAGAGAGTGTGAGATGGCCAATCTTGCCTTGAACAGGACCCTCTTCCTTTTTTATAGCCAGTCCCAACACTTGTGAAGACTGTATGTAATGGCCACCTTGTATTCACCAAACTGAGGGAGGAGCTCGAACGTGCTCAGCGCAGGCGCACAGAAGGCATGAATGATGTGTGAGTTAATGAGAAAGAAGAGTGCTCATATCACAAACCCTATTATCAGTCTTTTCCAGATCAGAGTTAATCCCTATTTTTCTTGCCATTTATAGTAAGCCTTTAGTGATATTATTTTGAAAGTTTTCTTGCCTGGGGAGCCAATCCTGTCCCATCAGTGTCTCTGGGATTTTGCACCTCCCAGTACCCCTCCAACTGTCCAGTCTTCTGCCACCAAGCTTGCAAGGGAAAGAACACGTGACCAGCAGAGCTCTGGACACACAAGCTCTGCTCCCAGCTGGGCTCAAGTAGGTGACTCACTGCCAGTACCTGGGGCTCAGAGATTCAAAGTGGCCATGCAGCTGGGGGTGGGACGCCCCTAGAACCCTGGGGTGCTGTTTCCACCATCGTTAAAACTCACAGCCGTGATCACTGAAGCAGTTCCTTAAGGCGGCAGAGAGCAGCTAGAGGACCCCAAGGAGATGTCACCCCGGCGGAGATGCTGAATTCCATCCAGGGATGGGGCTCCGCTTCTGGCAGTATAGAGGCTGGGATTCTCTGGAACTCTTCCTCCATGGGGCTTGACTTAGATCTCAGACCTGGAATGTCTGCATCTGAGCTCAGTGTCCCACAGAGCCGACCTGAGGGCTCTCTGGGCCTAGCATGATGTCACTCAAGTACCTAGTGAATAAAATGAGGGCATGACTGCTCCTAGGTGTGGTCAATGAAAAGGATTTTTATTGTAGATATGAGGGAGTATAGCCAGAAGCGTCTGGAAGAGTCCTCCATGGCGTAGGGGTAGAGGGTGGGTGGGTGGGCTGAGGGGTGTGCGTGGGGTGGGGGGCAAGAGTGGAAGAGAAGGGAGAGGGGCAAGAGAGCAGACCAGGAGCCAAATTTGGAACCAAGAGGCCTAGAGAGCACATGGGAACCAAAAGAGTGCATAGCCAAAATGGCTGAGTTATATATGGAATCTGAAGCTGGGGGAAGGGAGGCTCAGTCCCTGGGTTGCAGAGGTTTAGGGTGGAAGTGCTGGGAAGAGCCGCAGGTACTGAGTGAGACTTGTCTCAGCTTTCCTTGGGACCCGACACAGCCCAGAGGCCTTTGAGGGCAGAATGCCAGTCTCTGTCAGCTCCTCAAAAGTCCTAGTGATGCTTTCAGTGTCTGGGAATTTGGAACGGAGAAAAGGAAGTAAATGGAAGAGCTGATGGAGTTCATTCCTTTCTCACTTGGGTGTTCTGAGGTGCTTTGGAGCACTGTGAATCTGAGCATCACTTTGATGGGATAAAGTAAACGCTCATGCTTGCTTGGAGCATCCCCCCTCCCCACATGACTCATTTATTCACTGGAAAATGCTACTAATTTCATTGCTCCAGGAAGAGACATCTTTAGAGAGCATTAACTGTAAATTTAAGCCTCCAGAATAAATTCTCTTTTGGTCTCTGAAAAGGAGGTAGAGTTGTAATGCTACAGGGTTTTGTTAATTCCATCAGGTGAAAACAAGACTACTATCACAATTTTGAGCCACATTTGAAGCAAGCGTTAATAAATACTGGCCAGGATGATGGACGTTGGCCGGATCCATGCCTAGGATCCCCAGAAAATGGCCCCGAATTACATTAGACAGGGGCTTATAAAGGCAAGACCTGCAGGGTTATGTATTTCTCACCTTTATCCAATCAATGGCAAGCATACATTCTGAGTTACTTCCTGCCTGTGTACCTCCTGCCTACTGTGATCAAGCACATTCTGGCAGTTGGGGTAACCAAGCTTGTTTACAGAAGTGAAAACAAGAGGCTTGTCATATTACATAAACAATGGTTCCCAGCATTCCAGGAAGTTATCTGTCCCTGGGCAAGTGGGACTTAAAGGCTAGAGCATTTTTGTTTTATAGGCCTTGTGGTGGTTTGAATAGAAATGGCTCCCATAGACTCATGTGTCTGAATGCTTGGCCCATTGCGAGTGACAATATTAGGAGATGTGGCCTTGTCGGTGAAAGTGTGGTGGCCCTGTTGGAGGAAGTATGTCACTGTGGGGGCTTTGGGGTTTCATATATACTCAAGCCATGTACAGCAGGGCAATTCACTTCTGATTTTGAACTCTCTGCTACCTCTCCAGCACCGTGTCTGCCTGCATGCCTCCATGTTTCCTGCCATGACGATAATGGACTGAACCTCTGGAACTGTTCCACAGTTTCTAGAAATGTGAAATGCTGAAATAGTCAAAGCACTGGAAACTGGTCCCCCACTCACATCCTCTTTTAGCAACTTCCACCCTTCTGTCTAGTCCCCATTATGCAGTTAGAAGAAGCAAAGCAAATTCCTGCATTCTCAGTTACGGAAACTGTTGTCAAGTTACTAAATACACACCACTTATTTATTCTTGATGGAGATCTGACTGCCAAGATATGACAAATTGGACAGAAACATCCCACAGGACAGGACATGAGTAGTTGAAATGCTGACATACACTGAAGCTGACCTTTGAGCATCTTTGAGCAAACAATTCTAATAAGAAAGGCAGGAGGTAGTACATGATTCTGAGTGTTTAGGAGAGAGTGTATCATGTGGCTGAGAACAGTGGACTTCCTTCCCTGTCAGACTAGCACCATTTTATGCAAACAACTTATTTTAAAATGAATTCCACTTGTCAAATCTAAAGATTCTCAGTCTTGCTTTCACTTATTAATATGAAAAAGGGTATGATTTTAGTTTTAACCCCTATGGTCTCTGTGCTTAGATGAAAAGCTAGATATTAGAGCTTTGAGTAAATCATAACCATTCTTACTTTGCAGAGTCTTTGCAACTTGGGTATAAAATTCTTTCTGAAGTCAAAAAATTAGTTTCTTTTTTCTACATTATTTTCTTGTCTTTTCATTATAATAGTAGAAAGTGTTAAAAATGTGTTTTCCTGTGACAGAGAGCATGAAAAGAACATGGAATTAGTGCAGTGGTCAACACAAAAGGTTGTATCTACTGTATTTTCTACATAAATATTGTGTGGAATCTAGTTGATCTCCAAGGCCACAATGTAAAATGAAAATTAAGATCTTTGAAGGCAATTCAGTCCAGAATTGAAGTGTCAAATCTGAAGAATTGCTTCATTGGATATCTGAGTAATTCATCTTTGGCCAAAAAGCAATGGTTTAGTAAAATGGAGGAAATGCTGGGAAAAAGTAAACTATACCTTGAGTTTTTCCATTAAGAAGTGCACATTTTGTTACTAGAACCCTTTAAATATTTCCTTTCATTTACGTGATGTCTATACATTGTTTGCCCTTAAGCACACCAAAACTCTGGAGTTTTCCCACAGTCTATCTCTACACAGGACTGTTATGATAAACAACCTGTCCTGGGCTTATACTTGCTCTCTGATAGCTTTAAAATGATTGTCTGTGTTTTCTTCATTTCAGCATCATTTACTTGTGGCAATGAGTACTCTTTGCTTTGGGTTATAAAAAACAGAGAAGGTAGCTCTTCAATACAACTAGACTAGACAAATAAGAAAGAGAACAAAAGCAAGAAACAACAGCTTTCAAATGTTCATCTGTTCTGATATCAACATCAGATCAAGATGTTCCTTTGGGTTTAATTGAGCAACTGAGAAGGGTCTTGTTGACTTACTTTATCTTATTTATTGTGTATATTTGTTTGAATGTAATAATAATATCAATTACTATTTTTGATGATGTTGCAGGTCTGACCTTGTGTGTGTTAGAAAAGCATTCTACAACTGAGTTATATCTCCACCATGAGATAGGGTTGCATTATGTTTCTCATGCAAGTCTTGCAACAGGCTCCCAGACTTTAGCACAACTGACACCATGATAGGAATACCTCTCAGGTCATAAAACTCAGCATGTAGACAGCACCACCTGCCAAAATGAAAACAAAGACCTAATCCATCAAAGTCCATAGTTCTGGGAAAGTCTCTAAATGCACTAACCTTGCTTTTTGGCTCCTGTAGTTCTGCTTCTGGTTCACTGTTCTAACTGTTCTTGTTAACTGAAATATTGAAACCCAGGACATGGCTTTGTGCTTGAAAGTTCACTCCATGAAAAGCTTGGAGAGCCGGGCAGTGGTGGCTCACGCCTTTAATCCCAGCACTCGGGAGGCAGAGCCAGGCGGATCTCTGTGAGTTCGAGGCCAGCCTGGGCTACCAAGTGAGCTCCAGGAAAGGCGCAAAGCTGCACAGAGAAACCCTGTCTCGAAAAACCAAAAAAAAAAAAAAAGAAAAGAAAAGCTTGGAGCTACACTGGAATCCCGGTGTAGTTGCCAGCTGGATAATAAAGACTTTTTATTGGCTGAAGCCCATGTCCCCAGCAGTCTTCTCTGTTGGATACTTCACAACATTTCTGGAGGTTCCACTGAGGTCCTGAGACCAGATCTCAGCACACTGTGAGTCCTGGAGATCCTCACTGGGGAAGAATGCAGTGGTCAAGTGGCTTCTGGGGGTGTGCTAGCTGAGAAGTTAGTCCCAGAGCCCCCTCTCCCCCCCATCCCTCTGATCATTTGGTGCCTAATGTTTGGGAGGAGTCTGACACCTCCACCCCAAAATGAAACAAACTTGAAAGTTGCCTGCTCTGTCTCCAGAGGTGTCTGGAGGTAAGTCTGGTTAAGTCATCTTCCGTTTTGGACACAAAGAAGAGGCCAGACATGGCCTCTGCTCTGGTCTGTGTTAGAGGTCACTAGACTCAACTAGTCTGCTCAGTTGTATGAATGTATGGGTCCCTCGCCCCCTACCTCTTTGTCTTTACTGTGTATCTTTCTGTGTGTCTCTCTGTGTCTTTCTGTGGGTTCTATTGACCGTAGAAACAAATCTAAAATGAAAGGGAGAGTGAGACATCCTGGGACTGCAGCCACCCACTGCTGTGCCTGGCACAACTTCCTGTAGACTCTCAGTCAGCACTGCAGTGTGTCTCCCTTCTGGCATTGACTGTGACTGCTGCTGTTGTTATGGTGATGTTGATAGTGATGTTGGGCATGGGATGCCTTGATCCAAAGGAAAGTTTTGCTGCTGAGGATGGATATGATGCCTGTTTTTCACACAGAAAAACTCTTAACTCTTTTGGAGTTGGGTGGCTCAATGATGATTCAGGCTGTCTGGAACATGAAACCCCAGCCACCCCAACCAATTCCCCTGTATTGATCAGCGGCTTTCTCTGGTGCAAGACCCACCCTGGCTTGAGACCCGTGACATCTTGTTGGGGACCAGAATCCTTTTTTTTTCCCTGCCAGATCTCCCAGAGAAATCCAAAAAATCTCAGCATGTTCTCTCAGCCACACCAGAGGAAATTGATCTCCTCCATCCCATTGCCTGAGTATTTTTTGCTTGTTTGTTGGCTTCACTTCCTGCCTGTGGTCAGTTTCCTGTGTGGAGGTTGTGTGGGACCTGGCCTCTCATCTGTCCCCCACCCCCACCCCCTGCCATGTAAACAGACCGGAGACAGGGAAGTAGAAATGCTGTTCCCCAAGTTGTACCTCCCCAACCCCACCTGCCCTGCCCTAAGCAGTCTGGCCCTGCCCTAGGGAAAAGAAAACGTTCTACTCTGCCCTCTTTCATGGTTTATGTCTTCCTTTCAAGCAATGATCTGTATTCTTGGAAAACTCAAAACCATTGTCTGAAAAGACTAGAAAAACCACCCCTGGGCCACAAAGGGGGATCACCACCAGACCTGCAGCCTGGATGGAATGGATTTTCCCTTCTCTCCAACACTGACCAAGTTAAGGAGATTTTAAACAATTTTTTTTCTGGCCTGGTGAAATTTCAATTCTTTTAAAAAGGGTTAGAAACAACTGCTTAATAAAATACTGCTTTTTTTTTTTGGCCCCAGATATTAGGAAAGAAAACTTCAAAAATTAAAAAGGTTTAAAAATATAAATATGGGGGCTGGAGATATGGCTCAGAGGTTAAGAGCACTGACTGCTCTTCCAGAGGTCCTGAGTTCAATTCCCAGCAACCACATGGTGGCTCACAACCATCTGTAATGAGATCTGGTGCCCTCTTCTGGCCTGCAGTCATACATGCTGTATACATAATAAATAAATAAATCTTTAAGAAAAAAATATAAATATGTGCCAATTATTGGAGATTGCTCAAAAGGTTTATAATATAGAAGAGTTCCCAAAGGATAAGCCAGAGACATGGGGGGTGGGGAGAGGAGTAAAGGATGCCCTGTCCTATAAAGGGGATCCTTGCCCAGGCACTGGGACCCTAGCAGAGGCCAGTGGCCTATCTGTCCAAAAAACTTGGTCTTGTTTCTGCTGGTTAGCAGGCTTGTTTGCAGGCAGTTGCCTCTATAGCCATGCTAATAAAAGCTGACAAACTGACTTTGGGCCAGGAACTGTCCCTAACCATCCCACACTCTGTAGTGGGTCTCTTGAGGGGAACCCCAGACAGGTGAATATACAACATTCAAATGACACATTATTGAGCACTTCTCCTGGGACCAGTCCCATGTTCAGTTCTGTAAACCTTCAACCATGGGCCCAGCCAGCCTGCTATTTGATGACAACCCAACAGAGCCTCTCTCTTGGAGGGTCAAGTCAGGTTCATCAGATTCCACCAACCAGATGGGGGCACAGCAGGGTTATGATTTCTTGGTGGCTCAAGAGATGTGGATGGGGTCCTCTGGCACCCAGGCATGTGAGGGGAGATGTCACAGCCCCTCTGTCTCCAGACAGCAGGAGCTTGAAGCTCAGCTTGTCCAGGCAGGTGCTGGCAATTCCAAAGTGCTCATGGCTGCGGTGAAAGATCAATTCAGCTCGATCTTCAGCAGCAGCAGCTGCTGAATCCTCTGCTCTGCTCTGATCTGGGGTGTGGACCCTCCAGCCTGTGTCCACACTTTTGATCTCTGCTTTGCTTGCAAATGACTGAAATGGTCCAGTCCATCAGACTTGACCTAACGTACAAGAAATGGAAATGGAGCAGTTTTGTTCACGATGAAATCAGGTATGCCAGGGCCTCCGTTGTCACCTTGGACAGGATGACATGGGCCCAGTCCCCCAGCTGACAGACTTCAACACCAAGGGCTGAGCTTTTGGAGTTAACCCAGGCACTTTTCTGGGGGAAAGCTATTACTGTAAACATGGACAGTTGGTATGCATTTGCCATGGCCCACGTCTATGGGCTCCAATATATATAGAGAGGGAGCTCCTCACCTCAGCTGGAAAGGAAATAAAGAAGGGGAATCCCCAGAGGCCAGATGGAACAAGGCAGCAGAGCTGGCCACCGGGAATTCATCCCTAGAACCAGTGAGGCCTCTCCAGATCCTAGTTTCCCTGCCTGAACCTGAATTGCTCCAGAGCCCAATCCACATAAAGAAACCAAATGGACAAAAAGGAAAAAATGCCAAATAGGAAACAAATGGGTGATGGTTCTTGTCAAATGAGAGACCGGTATACCCTGTCATTATCAGAAGACAGATGGCCACCAAACTCCATCTGGAAGCAACTAAAACTGCTGTTGTTCAAACTCAAATATTATTTCTAGATTTGGGTTGCCCCTCTCCCTGGGGTCTGATGATGGCCTGGACTTCAACAGCCAAAGTTTGCCTAAATCTGACAAATGTTGATTAGCAATTACATTGTATAGGCCACAATGCTCAGGACAGGTTAAAATGGGTGTGTACTTGAAACTCAGATGCACATTCCTGCCAGGCAATTTGGGTTGCAAATCACTATGTGATGGTTCACCTTGAGGAGCCTCCTTAGATCTGAGATACTTGGACTTTGTGAATTGCTTCTTGGTTTTAACAGTGATTAGGGAGACAGTCAATTCCTTTGCTTCCCAACAGGAGGCATGAGAGTACCAGGATGAAAAGCTAATGCTGCTTCTCTCCTCTTCCCTCTAACAGACCACACTAAGGAAGGATGCCAGCCAGAGGTGCCTACTTTGTGTGTGTGTGACTGGTGGCAATTCTGTCATTTGACAACAGGGTTAAACTTGAATAGTTCGGCATATGAAATGCATACTTTGTATTGTGAAACTTTCCGATGTTTATCTTTTTTTTTTTTTTTTGCAAATGACCGAGCAATCCTGTCGGTACTTTAATGTGTACGTCAGACTGGGGGAGGCAGCTACACAGTGCACTTCCGTGGTTCCTGCACGGCACCTGCTCTACAGCAAGCCTAGCTTGTACTCCACCATCAAGTGTGGCTCGCCCATCAGTTCACTCTGGGATGGATCATTAAGAATATCCTCAAAACCAATAGTCTCGTCATTGCTCCTCAAAATATCCAGGGACAGGTTTGAGCTTGGAAGGAACGGAAGACGCTGAACCTGCTGCACTGCCTTGAACTCCATCTGTAACTTCAGGGGGGCAAACAGACCCTGGATGTTCCTCAGGGTGGAAAAGTTCATCTTGTCTTGGTTGAGCTGGAAATTTTTTTCTGATAATTCAAGAGGGTGACTGGGCAAAAGTTCATTTTTCACAGAAGAAAACCCTTTCCGGAGGAGATCATGACTCTCAAAAGGCCCACTCGCTGAGAGCTCTGTAACTGGAATACTGTCCTTCAGCTGCGACCCAAGGCCTCTGGCGTTCATCTTGGAAACCGCACTGCGAAAGCTTCTAAGCCCGCTCTAGTCGGCCGGCCAAGCTGCTCACTTCCGTTTACGATGTTTATCTTTAAAACAACCGTGCCAGATGAAATAGTCCAGACACAAAAGGACAACTTTTCTGTGATTTTCCTGTATGCGAGACCTGGTATGGTCAAATTTGTGGAGAATCGAGGTAAAATGCAGGTCTGCAGGTGGAGAGTGGGTGGCTAGGGGATGGGAGATGTTATTTAATGAATGCAAAGTTTGTGTTTGGGGGAATGAGTAGTGATGCTTGAACAATGGTCTGTGAATGTATTTAATGCACTGTACGCTACACTTAAATGTGACTGAAGTGGAGATAAATGAATAATTAAAAACAGGGAAAAAGACTACAGTTAGGAGAGGATAGGGATGGGCTGGATCCAAACATAATTAAGTATATATATATGAATATTAAGTAAAATATTTAATAAAAAACTACATTAGGAAAACATGGTGAGGTACAAAGGGGGAGCTGAATCTCCCACTGGTTGTATGGCTTTGGACAAGCATAGCTTTTCTGTGTTTCAGTTTCTTACAAAATAATAAGAAGAGGGCTGGATAAGATGATCTTTAAGGCCCTCTCACTTCTGTGATTTGGTGAGAGCTAAGGAGGACTACTACTACTAGGGTTTGAGTTGCTGAAATCCTTCTCTCCTGCAGCATCAATACCTTTAGCCCTTTGTGAATCGGAACCATCACCACACAGACCTGCTGTTATGTCTACCAAACTTAGAATTCTTTGATCCTATGTCTCTTTCTAGTTATCATCCTATTTCTTTAGTTTCCTTTGTAGAAAAAAATCTCATATTAAAGATCATCAGTAATCACTGTCTCCTACCTGATTGTCTTACTCAGCACTCCTGTGAGAACTTGGACTAATGAAACAGATGAACAACAAGTCAGTATCTGAAGTCAACTTCTTTTTTTTTCTTTTTTCGTTTTTTTTTCTTTTTTTGGTTTTTTGAGACAGTGTTTCTCTGTGTAGCTTTGGAGCCTTTCCTGGAACTCACTCTGTAGCCCAGGCTGGCCTCGAACTCACAGAGATCCGCTTGGCTCTGCCTCCTGAGTTCTGGGATTAAAGGCGTGCACCACCACTGCCTGGCTTGAGGTCAACTTCTAAACACTCATGCATGGCCCTTCAGCAGTGCCTCAAAGAGTTTCACTTATGCTTTCTAGAAACTCCTCCACTTAGCTTGCAGGATAGTACTCCATTGTTGTACCTCAGTGGTTTCTCCTTCTGTCCTCTTTCCTGACTCCTCACTACTGTGATTCCTAAGATTTGAACTTCCCAAGGAGTTGTGCCTTGGATGATTCATCTCTAACAGTCTCATTCCTTTATCTCATCTGCTATGATGACTTTAGATACATGCTATGCACTGATCAGTTGATAACTTTATTTCCAGTCTAATTTCTAGCATTTTAAATATGTATATTTCAACTTCCTGACTTTTTCTCCATTTGAACATCTAAATAACTATTTCAGCTCTAATATAAATTTTTGTTTTCCATATAAAAATTTCTATTGCTGGGCAGTGGTGGCACATGCCTTTAATCCCAGCACTAGGGAGGTAGAGGCAGGTGGATCTCTGTGAGTTCGAGGCCAGCCTGGGCTACAGAGTGAGTTCCAGGAAAGGCTCCAAAGCTACACAGAGAAACACTGTCTCAAAAAACCAAAAAAAAAAAAAAAAATCTGCTTTTTCAATTGCAGAGGGACCAGCCTTCTGCAAGTCAGAGAGACTGGGAATGAGATGCAGAGTCAGCAAGAAAAACACACAAACTTCTTTTCTGAGGGATAAAAGTGTCTCCTTTATTATTCTTTCTTTCCTTGTCCTACACTATTCTTTTTTCATTCTGTTCTTCTTCCCTGATGTTCCCCCTTTCCTGCTTTCCCAATGTCTTCCTTCTACATTTTTCCTGGTGTTTTCCTTCTCCTGTGTCTTTATTTTTTCCCTTGAAGCTCATATACTCCAGCAGAATCTTTTAAGCAACATAAAAATTACAATGTGGCTACTTTGTTTTTTAAGCGAATGATTACAGCGAATACAAGTAGAAAAAAACAACATGTTTTTCATATCCCTTACATGATTAAACATTTCACATATTACAGGTGAAAAATAAGACTTCTCATAGATCAGGAGCCTTTCAGCCATAACTGTTTACATAGGCAGTAGTTTGTTCTTTTTAAGAGTTAGTTATTTATTTATTATGTATACAGTGTTCCACCTGCAAGCTAGAAGGTGGCACCAGATCTCTTTATAGATGGTTGTGAGCCACCATGTGGTTGCTGGGAATTGAACTCAGGACCTACCTCTGGAAGAGCAGTCAGTGCTTTTAACCTCTGAGTCATCTCTCCCACCCCTAGGCAGTAGTTTTTATAATTGCCAGAAAAACAGGTTAGTAGTTTCACTTTTCAATTTTAGAGTCCAGTCCAATTATCTTAACTCATCATCCAGTTCTCTGTTTTCTAGTTACATGAAGTCAATTGTTTAAAGCTTTGTTTTAGCTGTGATGTGTGCCAAGATCTGTGAACACATTTCCCAATATCAATAAGAACTTGAGCCAACTCCTGGGACTTGATTGTTTTCCTTAATCATTAACCTAAGCCACGGTCTATACGACTCCTCAATAGAAACTCATAAGTTCTAGCTGTGTGACACTTCCTTGTTCTTATTTTCTATCCTCTGAGCCCCTGCTTTACCACGGGCAGGGGCAACACTTTAAACAGTACAGTTTAAGAGGAAATCATCTTCATAATAATCCACAGGTAAAAATGCCCTTTAGAACAGGATACTTCCATAAGATAAACACACTACATTATAGGCAGTGGGGATTCCCCCCATACCCATTCACACCATGCCAGATACCAGAGAAAAATGGCAGTGGCAAACATGTAAGGGCACAGCAGTAGCAAGAGGCATTTTGGGGCTAAAGCCTCTGAGGCCTTCCCATCTAAGATTCACCCATCAGCGCTTTGCATTCTGGTGGACAGAACTACTGAAGAAAATTGCCACTTGCTGCTCCTCTGACATGGCCACAGGCATTCAGTCTTTTTCATCTTAGTAAATGACAAAGCCACATGTAGTCATTCCCGAGTTCTTTTTCTATTACACCCTAGCTCCATCTATTAGGAAATCCTGGAGTGTATACTTTAGAAACATTTTCAGAAATCTTCCTCTTTTTAGCACCTGCCTTCATCACCACCACTACATGTTGTGTTCCTTCTAGATATTACTGTAGATTCCCAGAAAAAAAAACCCTGTGACCTTTGTCATCATTATCTTATTACCAATACTATAGCCAGCACAAACTTTCTGACATAAAATTACCACACCTCTGTTCAAATCCAGATGATTTCCATCATAAGAATATCTATAGTCTTTAATATAATTCAAAAGAAGCTACACAAATAGAGGTCATTATTTTCTCTCTGCTATCACCTACCCCTCCCAACAACCTCACATCCTCTGTTCCACTAACTTTGGCCTCCTTGCTAAACTTTGAAACTACAAGGTGTACTTCTACCTCAGGGCATGTCTTAAGGTTTCCATTGCTGTGACAAAACCAAACCAAACATGACCAAAACCAAGTTGGGGAGGAAAGGCTTTATTTGGCTTACTCTTCCACATGGCTATTCATCATAGAAGAGATCAGTACAGGAAGTTAAACAGGGCAATAACCTGGAGGCAGGAGCTGATGCACAGGCCACAGAGGAATGCTGCTTACTGGCTTGCTTATCATGGCTTGCTCAGCCTGCTTTCTTTCTTTCCTGCTTTTTGTTTTGTTTTTGTTTTTTTGGGTTTTTTTCTCTTCAAGATAGGGTTCCTCTGTGTAGCTCTGGCTGTATCCTTGAATTCTCTCTTTGACCAGGCTGACCTCAAACTCATAGATAACCGCCTGCCTCTGCCTCCTGAGTGCGGAGATTAAAGGTGTGTGCCACCACCAGGCTCAGCCTGTTTTCTCATAGAACCCAGGACCACCAGACTAGGGATGGCACCACTCACAATGGGCTGGGGTCACCTCCATCAATCACTAATTTGAAAAATGCCTTATAGCCAGATCTTACAGAAGCATTTTCTCAATTGAGGTTCCCTCCTTTCCAATAACTAGTGGATGTCAGGTTGACATAAGACTAGCCAGAAGAGGCTAGTCTTTATACATCCCCCAACATTTTACATGACTATCTTTCTCCCTTCTTTCAGTCAAATAATGTCAGAGAGACCTTTTTTGAACTACTCCTTATAAAACACCTTCCTCAGTACTTCCTCTATGAAGTATTCTGCTTCATAGAACTTATTACCTGAAGGACCTGGCGCATGGTGGTGAATGCCTTTAATACCAGCATTTGGGAGGCAGAGACAGACAGATCTCTGTGAGTTCTAGGGCAGATGAGTATAAATAATGAGTTCTAGGACAGCCAGAGCTGCACAGTGAGATCCTGTCTTGAACTTCCCCCACTAAAACCTAAAACAAACAAACAAACAAACAACAAAACCCAACCAACCAAAGAAGCTTAATACTTAAAATACTGTTTATCTAAAGGTGGATCTGCTGTAAAATTGATTAAATTAGTGTCTCAGAATGGCCCAATCACGAGTATTCAGACATTTCAACTTGTTGGTAACTGTCCACAGGTGTTAAGGGACTGGACATTGTTAATGCAATTCTTGACTGTATATATTGTATATGCTTATTGTACTTATTGGATATAGTTTTTCTTATATTAGTTATAACCTTCTTTTATTATTTTAGACAAAAGGGAAATGTGGTAATATAGTGTGTCTCCCAATATATTGTGGACCCTAATAAAACTTATCTGGGGTCACAAAACAGAACAGCCACTAGATTAGACATAGAGGCCAGACAGTGGTGGCACGCACCCTTAATCCTAGCATTACGGAGGCTGTGAGTTCAAGGCCACACTGGAAACAGAACCAGGCATGGTGGCACACACCTTTAATCCCAGCACTTGAGATCTCATGTTTTTGCTTGGGAAAGACACACGTGTGCCTTTAATCCCAGGAAGTGATGGCAAGTGATCCCAGAAAGGTATATAAGGCATGAGGACCAGAAAATAGAGGCTTTTTAAGCTTTTAGGCTTTTAGCAGCAGTTCAGCTGAGATCCATTCAGGTGAGGACTCAGAAGTTTTCAGTCTGAGGATTCATGAAAACAGGATCAAATGAGGAGTTGTTGAGATGAGGTTGGCTGTGGCTTGTTCTGCTTCTCTGATCTTTCAGAATTCACCCCAATATCTGGCTCCAGGTTTTTTGATTAATAAGACTGTTTAGCAATTTGTCTTACACATATAAGGGTTTGTTCCCTTATGATGACTGATGCTCTTTAGAAATCATGTTTTCATATAACATTCAAAGAAAGAAAATAATGGATGGTTCTTTGAAAGCTTATTTGAGGGTTCTAGGTGGGAGCACAGCTATTCATGCACCCTTTTGGAGAACAGTTGGTTCTCCTCTATCTGGGAAGGCTTTCTTCTTTGAGCACAGAATGCCATGAGGGATGCCTATGGAGTGATGAGGGAATATGTGACTCCTACTTACCTGACATGGTCAATGGGCTAGCATATGCCACATTTATGTTGCTCTCACATCCTGGACATCCTTTTCCAAAATAAGGGAAAACACTGGCCATATGCAGTTGTGGGATATTTGATTACACTGTGAACCCTGAGTTTGCATTAATTAAATAAAATCAACCTTGGGCCAAGAAGCAGATCCAGTTTACATGAAGTACCCACAGAGAGTCAGAGGGACTCTGGAAAATGAACAGAAGCACAGGAAGTAGTAAGGAGGGTTTGTTTTGGGATGGCAGAAGAGGAGCTCTTTTTGAGATGCCAGCTAAGGAGGAAGGTCAGCTGGTTGCTCCTCTGCCTCTCTGAGCTGGCAGGTTTTCACCCCAATATCTGACTCCTGAGTCTTTATTGATAAAATCGTAAGATTGAGATTTAGTTTAAGAATAACAATGTACATTCCAAAAAGCTTGCTCTTGTGCCTTTGGGGCCAGAAAGGGACACTACTACTTTACTTATAAACAAGAAAAGAACTGTCATTTCTGACTTAAGGTAATCAAGACTCACCTATTGGGGCCTAGGGAAATTTAGTATTTCCTAAAGCTCTCCTTTTAGGTGACCTTTTTGAGGGGATATAAAATTAATTTTTTTTCCAAACTGAGGCAACTTGGAGGAAACATAAAGAATGACTTATCCAAGTTTACCTGGCTGAGTAAAATGAGTTTTATTAGTGGTTGCTTAAAGAGCCATGGATGATGACAGACAGGTCCATTTTCTCCAAGTGGCCAGCTTCAACTTTACCAAGCTTCTATATTTTTGTGGCTCTCAGGCTACAGCAGAGGTCCTGAAAATTTGCATTCTGAGCATTACCTAGTGTCAAAGCAGACTCAGACCACATGAAACACAGACAAGATAAGACTCTGGGAAAAATATATAATTGTGTGTATTCCATTCTTGCCTTTATCAGGATTTACTTGGCTAGGCAAACACCATCCTGTGGTGGGCAACATGGCTAGTTTTGCTGCCCTCTGGCATGCTGAACAGCTAAGTGACAACAGATCAGGGAAAGGCTGCTGATCACTTGAATCAAGGTGACTCCCTCTACCCTTCCCTGCTTTCTATCTTTGTTGTACTTAATTTACAAACGTTCTACTTTCCTGTTCCTAAGTAGTTAACTACATAGAAAGTCAGTGACAAGACAACTTATGCGCCCACAATTTTGCAGTTTGGGCTATTCTTACTTGAATGGATCTTCACTCATCTTACCCATTCTAACTCAAATGGCTACAGTCATTTGGTAGACAACTGGACTTTAGGACTCTGTGTCCAGCTGTTTTTTTTGAAAATAGATTCTGCTCTCATAAAATACATCATAACCACAGTTATGCCCTCTCTCCACTCCTCCCAGCCCCCTGCCACAACCTCCTCTCTCCCCAAGACCCACTCCCCCTTCGTTTCCCTTCAGAAAAAAGCAGGACTCCAAGAGACAACACCAAACATGAGAAACAAGATACAATAAGGCAAAAACCCTCATATGGAGGCTGGACAAGGCAACCCAATAGGAGAAAAAGAGTCCGAAGAGCAGACCAAAGAGTCAGAAACACATCCATTCCCACTGTTAGGAATCCCATAAAAACACCACAGTAACAGCCATAATATATATACACAGAGGACCTGTTACAAGCCCTTACAGGCCCTGTGCTTGTGGCTTCAGTTTCTGTGAGTTCATATGAGCCCTGCTTAGTTGATTCCGTGGGACATGTTCTCAGAGTGCCCTCCATCCCCTCTGACTCATACAATCTTTACTACTCCTCTTCGATGGGTTCCCCTCGGTCTTGTCCAGATGGTCTTTTAAAAAGATTAGGTCAGGCTGATCTCATGACAATCAATAATATGTAAAAAGAGCAAGCCCCAGATGTACAAGTACTTAAGCTTCTGCTCGTCACATTTGGTGATGTCCCGCTGATCAGAGAAAGCCATTTGGCAAACTTCAAAGTCATCATGAGAAGACACTATACATGAGAATGAATACTGAGAGGTTTGATTGCTGGTAATGATCATAAAACAGCTTCCCACAGGAGATTAACCACTGAAAGAGGAAAAAAAAATCACAGGGAAAACCATGAGAAAAGCCAAGGGCCTACCTGGGCATAGAACAGCATACCTGTAATCACAGCATGCTTGGCCTACAAAGCTCTCATTTATAAAAACATTTATTTATTTTCTCAGATATTACATCCCAATTGCATTTTCCTCTCCCTTCTCTCCTCCCAGGCCCTCCCTCCATCCACTCCTCCTCAGTTTCCCTTCAGAAAAGGGATATCAACCAAATATGGCATATCAAATTGCAATAAGTCTAGGCACCTCCCCTCATATCAAGGCTTGTTGAGGCAAACCAGTAGGAGCAAAAGGGTCCCCAAAGCAGGCAAAAGCATCAGAGATACCTCCCACTCCTACTGTTAGGAGCCCCACAGGAACACAAGCTACACAACCATAACATATATGCAACGGGCGTAGATCAGACCCATGCAGATTCCCTGATGGTTGACTCAGTCTCTGTGAGCCCCTATGAACCCAGGTGAGTTGATTCTGTGAGTTTTCTTGTGGTATCTGTGGTGATTTGAATAGGTATGGCCTCCATTGACTCATGTGTTTGTAAGCTTGGTCCATAAGGAGTGGCACTATTAGGAGGTGTGGCCTTGTTGGAGGAAGTGTGCCACTGTGGGGGTGGGCTTTGATGTCTCAAGCCACACCCAGTATCTCAGTTCACTTCCTGTCACCTCCAAATCAAGATGCAGCTTGTTCTCCACTCTCAGCTCCTTCTCCAGCATCATGTCTTCCTGCATGCCACCATGCTGTACCATGATAATAATGGACTAAACCTCTGAAAATATAAGCCACTCCAATTAAATATTTTTCCTTTATAAGCATTGCTGTGGTCATAGTGTCTCTTTATAGCAATAGAAACCCTAATTAAGACAGGATCTAATGTCAGTGTTGGGCCTACACACATGCACCCACAAATATGTGAACATACATACATGCACATATACCACATCAAACTCCTCCACAACAAAGGATTGCAGACAAATATTAAAAGCAGCACTATTCAAAACAGTGAAGGAGCAGAAACATCCCCAAAGCCTTTCAACTGAGGAATGAATGAATGAATGAAATGTGATGAATCTATACAATGGAATATTACTCTTCTGTAAGAAGGAATGATGTTACACGTGGACAGATTATGCTATAGTTTGAATGTGTCTCTAAAGTTCACACATTGGAAACTTAATTCCCAAAGCTATGTGTTAATGATATTTGAAAGTGGCAGTTTTTATACATATTTAAGATTAGGTGATGCAGTATCAAAGGAAAAAGGTAAACACCAGACCAGCTGTAAACCCTTTGATCTACAATGGTGACCTGCCTACAAGATAGGCTGGTGCAATAGGAGCACAAAAATTATGGGAGTAACCAACCAATAACTGATTAGATTTAAGGTTTAAGGCACGCTCCATGAGATGGAAACCATCCCAACACTGCTTGGGTGGCCAAAAACCCAAGACTAAGTAGGCTAGATGCCTAGGGGAAAACCAAACATTAGTGTTCTACTAAAGGAGCACAGCAATAAAATGACTCCTAACAAAATTCTGCTAGGAATTAGATCACCATAGATCAGTGTCTTACTCAGGCATCATTAAAGAAGCTTCCTCTTGCAGTAGACGGGAAAAAATACAGAAAGAGACCCACAACTGGACAATGTGCAGAGTGAGAGATCTTGGAACACTCAATCCTAAATGGGATGTCTCCATCAAATCCCTCCACTCAAGGCTCAGGGGTCTAAGTAGAGAGGGGGTGGTAAGATTATAAGAACAACAGGTGGTGGATGGCTCCAGTGAAACGGTGTCTTCCAAACACAATAGGCCCAATACATACATGAACTCACTGTGACAGAACACAAGACCTGCACAAGTCAGGCACAGCCCCAGCTCTGAAAAGGGGAAGTGGACACAAGCCCCCATCCCTAACCCAGAAACTATCTCCAACTGACAACCACTCACTAATGAAAAGTTAGTTTTCTCCAAGAGCATCTCACTGGATATACAAACCATAGATATGGTCAGATTCCCATGCCCAGCAGTAGATGGTCCACAAAAAACCCCCAAACTTAGTAGTAATTTTGGAGGGTTTTTTTTCTCCCATAATGCTTTGTCTGGACTTGTTTTTTCTTTACAGATCTTTTGCTTATACATTATGGTTTCTGACTTTGTGTCTTTATGGGATTTTTGTGTGTGCTAATGTGTGCATCTCTGCATCTGTATGTCTTTCTTGTGCTTTTTCTCTGGCTCTTTTCCCCTATTGGCTTGTTTTGTCCTATTCACATCTGTTTGTTTTTAATTTTCTTATTTTACTACTATTATTCAGATGCCTGTTTTCTAAATGAAAGAAAGAAATGCTGTGGTTTGGAGAGGTTGAGAGAATTTGGGAGGAGTTGGGAGAGGGTGAACTATAATCAGAATATATTATATGAAAAAATCTATTTGCAATTAAAAAAGCACTAGATGAGATCATGAGGGTAGGGTCCCCATAATATAATCATTACCCTTGTAAGAGGAAGAGACCCAGGCTGACAAGCTTGCTCTATCTTACCATGTGTTGTCCTGTGCTTCTTTGAGATTCTGCAGAGCCCTCACAGCACACCAGATACAGCAAACTTATCCTCAACTTCATTGCTTTCAGAATTTGAGCACAAATGTCCCCTCCCCTCCCCCCAATAAAGATGCCGGTCTTAAGTAGTCTATTATAGCAACAGAAAGTGGACTAAGACAAACTCTAAAAACATGGTGCTAAATGATGTAATCCAGTCACAAAAGAACATATATTGTACGGGCCAGATACATGAAATATCTAGAAAAAACAGATCTTTGTACATAGAAAATACATTGGTTGCTGCCTAGAATACATGATCTTGGGAATAAAACCTTTCTAAAAATAGATAATTGCATAGTTGCACATGCCTGTGGATATACTAAACATTCGAGCTCACATGGGTAAATTTATGATATGGTAACTATATCTCAGGGGCTAGGAGTTTAGCTCAGTAGTACAGCACATGTGAATCCCAAGGCTTGATCTCTAGTACCTCCCCAAAGCACTGTATCTTTATGAAGCTATTTAGAAAGAAAAAAAGTTCCTGTGCATGCATAAAATTTCATTTTTATAATCTCATCTAAGTTTTACATCATGAATCCATCTATCTGAATGTGAACCCCCTACTGTGTAATGAATATATACCGTTCAAACAGGATTTCAGGAATCTAAGCATATCACCTGCTATGGATACGAGAATACAGGCATGGCTAGCACAGGGGACGGATGGATGCATGAGGCAAGCCCATGATCAATAAGGTGCTAGATTCTAGTGGTGAGGTTGTTAATTGTTTTTGGGAGATGGAGTTTATGCAGCCGACTTCGGTTCTTGGTTCCTACATAGCTGGAAATCTCTATTGCTCTGCTCTCATTACCACTGTCATAAAAACTGATGACTTCCCATCGTTCATCGTTTGCCTCGGTTCCTATAAATGTGTCTGTATAGTTAGCTTCCTCTCATTATGTATCACCTTCCAAAGAAGTTAGACAATAGCAGGTAATACGTGGATGGATATGGTAAAAGTAAGTCAAGAATATATAAAAATTCCACAATGGATAACATCATTTCTTGGCACAATTAACACATGCCAATCAAAAGACGTAAAGAGGGCTGGTGAGATGGCTTGAGCCTGATGACCTGAGTTCCATCCTGGGAACTCACGTGTTAGAAGGAGAGAACTGACTCTATAAGTTGTCCTCTGATCTACACGTGTATAGTAAAAACTACATAGTAAACACACACACACACACACACACACACACACACACACTAAACAAACCTAAATAAAATGTAATAACTTTTTTTAAAGGAATTAGGAGTAATGACAACAATAACAAACAAAACAAGAAACCTGAGTTAAGGAAGATCCACTTTCCATAGGACACAAACTTGTGCTATGTAACTACGAGGTGGGTTATCCTGGGAAGAAAGGAAGTTTTTAGTTCTGTGGAGGAATTGAAAAGGGAAAATGTCTCCACTCCTGGGAGCTTGTTGGTGTGTCACATGGCTATCCCTTGTCCAGAATCCCCATGGGTTGTTGGAGAGTACAGCTTCCCACTACAGTCTCTTCAGGGCTGTTTTTAATAAGGTCCCTGGAATCAGCTTGGGCGGCAAGTCTGGACTAAGAATTCATCCTAGAAGCTACTCTCCAGAGCCTCGCCTTGTTTTTCTTTCCCTCCTGCGCTCATAAAGAGTCATCTTTAAGTCTTAACAATCACTTTTAACTGGAAATATATTCTTGTATCTTCTTACCTTATCAAATCCAAAATGGTACCCACAAGGATGTGGTGAGAAGTCTCCCTCTTACTCTGTGCTCCGACACCCAGACTCAGAGTCCTCTAAGAAACCAGTGCTTCCAGGTGGAGTCAAACAACTCGGAAACCAAGAAAATCCTGATAACGCTGGAAATCCTTACTCTTGTTTAGTATTTACCTTATCTTTTAGGCTTCTCTGCTCCTGGGGGTGGGGAGTAAGGAGGCTGCCATTGCCCTTTCTTTAGAAAACTCTCTCAGCCTCAGCGCCACGCCAGTTTCCAGATTTTAAAAGGTTTTGTCACCTCAGTGCGCACTTCTGGACTGAGATTTACAGGTAGACGATCTATCCAAACACAATTTGTATGCACATGAGGACTCACTGTA
Organism: Peromyscus nudipes; assembly: GCA_902168325.1. Lineage (NCBI taxonomy): Eukaryota > Metazoa > Chordata > Mammalia > Rodentia > Cricetidae > Peromyscus > Peromyscus nudipes. Next base: position 21,260 of record CABHPH010148422.1, read on the forward strand.
CTTGTGTTTCGACACACTGTGCATATATCTAACACACTCATCAGGAAACTTTCCCAGGATTATTTGAGCACGACCTTTTCAACATGCAAAAGTTATTTTTATTTCCGACGTGACTCCTTCCTCTTCGTTTCAAGTATCAACTTGTGTATGATTCCTCTGAGAGAGGGTACGTGCTTTGGGGTGCAGAATGGCGGCAGAGATAAAGAGAAATAAAGGCAGGTTCTTCTGGGGAAAGAAAAAAAGGAAGGGGCGTTTGGGAGCCTCAAGAACATCTTTATTTCGCCTTTTAACTCTCCCTCCGCCTTTCAGATTAGAGTTCGGACCTGCTCCCCCGCCCGCGCTCAATTATCTGCAGTCTTTTCCGCGTAGCCGCCACCTCCGCTAGCTGAACTGCAGCCCCATCCTGAGCTATTAGCCCGGCTCTTTTCCTTTTGCCTTTTTTTTCCTCAGTTTCTCTCCGCAATCTTTATAAATCTCCCTTGGAGGAGGAGCGTCCGAACGGGTGGAAGTCTGAAGACAATACAACCTGAGAATTTCTGTCAGTCTCTGCATATGCTCCTAAGTGCTTTAATCCCAATTAGGGGCGGCTGACACACGGTCCTATTCATTCCCATCAGCTCTTGAATACATTTGCCTAGAAATGAACTTCACAAATAGAGGCGCTCCTAAATGTGCCCAATAGCAAGGAAAATCGAATTGAGCGCGGGCTCCTCGGGCAGAGGCCGGCAGAGAAGCGTGAATGTGGAGGTGCCCCAAGACATTGCAATTCAGCAGCACGCTCGCTGACTTTTCTTTGCACCATGTCAACCGAAAGAACCAAGAAATAAGTTGGGGAACTCCGGTTAAAAGGCAACTTGAGAGGGACTCTGAATACTTTTATTGAGTCGTTTCCAATGGCAGACTTTAAAAAAAAAAACCCAAAAAACAAAAACCAAACCAAAACAAAACAAAACCCAAAAAACAAAAAGGCACCACAAAACCCACCAGCGGTGTCCGGGCTGCGCCCTTGGCTACAAGTTTGGAGACTCCCGGCCGCCGCGCACCCACCGTCCACTCAATTAAGGGGGAAAAGGCCCCGTCGCCGGCGCGTCATCTGGTGGCGTTCCCAGAGCTCGTCGCAGCCTTCCTATTCAGACCCGGCCTTAATGTCCCACCCGCGCCTCGGGGGCAGAGCAGCTGGTCTGCTCTGACCCGGCCGCCCGGCCGCCACAGACACCCGCAGGGGGCGCTTCCAGGGCCAGCGCAGACCCGAAGATTGCCACCGAACCCGCGGCTCCTGCCTGCAGCCTCCCGGGCGCTCTCCATCTCGGGTGGGGGCTGCGCGGCGCAGTAGCGGGGACCTGGCAGTTGTTCGGTCACTCCTGGACCTACGCGGGGCAGCCAGCTCAGCCTCCCAGGGGACCCCGGGAACGAGGCCTTTGCCCGGCCGAGACCGATCGCCCCCAAAAGTATGTTCCGAGATGAACGACCGCGCTCGGCCCGGAAGGCCTAGGTCTGCTCTTTCCTGCGTGAAGGAGCCCCGCAGGTCGTGCGAGCCGGGCGGGGGCGGCAGGCCAGGTCGAGCGCTGTGAGAGAGGCGCAGGGCCCGGCCCCCGCGGCTCGCCTTTCCCGCCCGCTGCAGCTCTCTGAGAGGGAGCCTCCCAAGGCAACCTGTTACCGCCGCGGGAGCCGGGTGCCATCCGCGCTGGGCAGGCTGCAGGACCGCCCCAAACCACGCTCTCTTTGCACCTCCGTGTAGGAGGGATTTCGCTTTAACAGGGCCTCTGGACGCCCATTTTAAGTCGATAAAAAAGCCGAGTGGAATGTTTTGATTGAGTCTCAACATTGTCTTTGAATAAGGCTGAGACCATGTAATTAATGTGTCTTTTTAATAAGGGACAATACGGCCGTTCAAGCTATTTAATTTCATTTAATTTTCCATCCCATTTACTGCACAGCCCGCTTTTACTTTTAACACCCAGCCTTTCACGGCCCATCTTGCTCCACTGGGCACATTAGATTGGTTTCACCCTTGCTTTTTAGGGGAGGAAAAATAAAAGAAAATGTGTTCCTTTTCTCCTTTGTGGACAATTTATTTCACTTGGGGAACTGCAACTCTGAGCCACAGGACAGAATAAAACTCGGCGAGCTGGTGTGAATGCCTCTGGCGCAGTCTCTTTCTTCTCCCGGAGCTGGGAACCAGTCACAATTGGCTATATTAATAAATAACTTTCCTCACAGTCGGCCTTTACATGGTCCTATTGATAAAATTGTTCGCGTGTCGTTCACGCTTTTTTCACTGGTTAAGAAGGGCTAGGGAGGCGCCCCGAACCCAGGCCCCGAGCTCGCCCCCTTCTCGCTCGCAGAGCTGGTAAGTTAAACTGGGTGTCATCCAAAGTCGCCAGGCCAGAGGTTAGAGGGACATGTTCATGGCTTAAAATTTATTGCCCTGGACTATCGGAGAGGCTTCCTCAGTCCCCTCCTTCTCCCTTCCCCCGGTTTTGCCATTCATAGGCCCTGGGATCAAAGGCTCTCTTCTATCTCTGGAGGGTAGCCCTCTTTACCCCCAAAGAAGCAATTGGAAGGTTGAGCGTGAAACTGAGAGTTTGTCGTCTTAGAAAATAGTTCCAGGCAAGGTGCACAGTCACATAGGCATGGCTGCTCAAAGCTCACCAAGAGACTCTCCGGTGTTCCAAGCAGGCATAGCTCCACCAAGTCGGTCTTCTTTGTGTCCCAGCGTGGTCTTGTCTTGGTTTGCTTAGACTTGAGACCTTTGACCTGGCCTGACTTTCCCATTGCTGCAAGCAGCGAATTTTGTGAGTTCCTTAGTGCTACTGTTACTCACTTTCCCAACAAACTGGGGTATGTAGTGGAAAGGGAGGCAAGGGACCATTTGCACCCGGCAGTCCCACTTTACAGATCTGGAGACCGAGGCTTCAAGTAATTCATGGAAGGTGTCTTGGGTCTGGAGTTAGTTTTCTGGTTCTGCCTAAGGCTGTGAACACAAGTTTCCAAAAGAGGGCAGTTTAGGAAACGACTTTAAGGGCCCTCTTCGAGTGTCCGGACATCCTGTTCGCCAGAGCCACTCCTGATCCAGGCCAGCATAACTGAGACTTCTTGGGCAAGGCCACAGGAAGGATCCAGCGAGCTCGCTGCTCAGGGTCCTCTGTTCTGTTTTCTGTGATGGGGAGGGGGTGGGAATGGGGTTGGAGTGAGGACACACCACTGGAGCCTCTGCAGGAGTTTCCTGGTGGCTCCAGTGATGGCAGTGGGTTGTGGGGAAAGGTGCCCGGAGTTGATCCTAATGCCTGCTATGGCTCTCCCTCCTCTCCCTGTGGAGAGATTGCGATATTTCCGTTGTTGTTGTTTGCTTTAAAAATAGGTAAAAATCGGGGTTGGGGATTTAGCTCAGTGGTAGAGAGCTTTCCTAGCAAGCGCAAGGCCCTGGGTTCGTCTTCAGCTTTGAAAAAAAAGTAAAAATCTAGGCTTTTGGTTCGGGAGAAGTTAGTGTCAGTACTTTCTCCCGGTTTTAAACTTAAAAGCAAAACAAGGGTTGAATTGATGAGTTGCTTGTTGGGGGTGGGGTAGGGTGGGGTGTGATTAACAACCCTGCAGAGAACTCCCCTCTCTTCAAGGCTGCAGCTCGATCCACAGAACAGATCTCCAAAGCTCCTGGCTTTGTGGCTGCTTCCTACCCTCAGAGAAAGTGCGGGCCCTGAGTGCAACCAGGAGCAGTGATGTTCAGCTGGCCTCGCACTCTCAAATTGTTCCGGTGGCTTCATATTTTGGGACAAATCGGGGTAGAGGGAACAACTAAAGCAGTTCTAAATGGTGGACTGGCCTGAACCCAATCCCTGTAATGGTACTATGGTCGTTATTTAAAAAGTGTAGGTATTTTCTGGTGTTTTCCCATCAAGTACCTGCCTAATTTCTGTATGGCACACGCCAGAAATCAATAGAAGTTAACAAGTCCTCCAAACAGTCTCCGTCTCTTTGTTTAATCTCCTTTACAATAAAGCCGAGGGGAGAGAATTAAGAATCTTTGAAGTAGACCAAGACTCAAAGGAATCAGCCAAGTAGACTTAAAGTAGTCACTTATTTCCCAAAACTGGTTTGTCGGCGAACAATAAAAGGAAGTAAAATTTATGGAGAAATTATACAGTGGATTTGTCACTTAAAATATCGTAACTGTCTCAGGGACAATACCCCATGCTGAGGATTAATGGTCCCGCCGGACCTTTGATTCACCAGCGCCTTTTCTTCGCCCTTGACAAATTGGATTTTTAGGAATGGGAAGGTCGCCTGGACCATTGTGTGCTAGCCATTCAGAGGCCTCGATTATGCAGGGGGCTGAGGGAACCACTCCATGTGACCCTCTCGGGTGGGACTCTGCAGCTGCTTCACAGCGCAACTCTCTCACCAAACTCCGCGCCCTTGCGCTGGCAGTGCCAAAAGGCGCCCGCCCGGATTGAAAAGGCGCAGTGCATGCCCGCCCGCGTCACTCCGCGGGCAGAAGACGCACGTCGGGGTGCGGCTCCTTCATCGCATGAGTCTGCTCCTGGTTCTGTCACTCGCTCCTCGCGGAGGATTCCGAGAGCCCCAGCGCCTGCCTGGCGGCGGTGGCAACAATGCAAGGAACTTCCCGCACTCCGGCCACCAGCGTGAACGCTGACTGCTGCATCCCGGCTGGCTTGCGCCTGGGGCCCGTGCCTGGCACCTTCAAGCTGGGCAAGTACCTGTCAGATCGCAGGGAACCAGGGCCCAAGAAAAAGGTACTGGGCCATTCTGGATCTCCGTCCCTTGCCTTTAGCTCCCCATTGCTCCGATCCAGGAAAGGGATGGAGAGGAAAAGCGGAGAAAAGGGACACCTGCTAATTCTGCAGAGTAGAATTATCTGATTATCCTTAGAATGTCTCATAATTGAGCTGGACGTGGGGTGGGCTGAAGAGAGGGCAGAGCTGAACGGGAACAGACTCTAGCTCCGTAAGCTAGGGTCTATAGGTATTGGGGGGGGGGGGGGGGGCGGTGGGAAATGATAATTTCCCCAGCGCTCTGGGGTGTCCTCAGCAAGGTGATGATGGTTCTTAATTCCCACCTCTTTGGCACCTTGCTTCTCTCGGCAAACGTACCCTTTTCCCTGGAGGCATCGGATGGGAAGGACTTTCCCCCGGTTCTGTTTACTAGTTTGAGGTTTAATTTTTATTTTAAACAAGTTAATCCCATTTCACCGAGGAGATAGTTCTTGTGAGGGTCTTAGTTCTTGGAATATACCAAGCTCCCATTTGCTTGTAGGTTTGGGTAGGGAATGGAGAGAGGATGAGCCAGGTGGTGATTAATTTTGATGCCAATTGAGAGGTAGTGGAGCCCCACCCTCTAGGGGACACCCAGTTGGGAACCTTGCAGCTGGCTCTCAGAGTCCCGAGATCCCAGCCGGGAGGCGTCAGGGACAACTCTCCAACACCCCCCCCCACACACACACACACAAACACATACACACAGCGTCTTCATTCTTGACTAGAGGGGGAATTTAAAGGCGCTTGCCCGCAGAGGGGGGGGATGCCTTCGAAGTCAAAGACTGGCAGGCAGCAACCGGGGAAATTAAGTCAAAAGCTTGTTTAAAAAGGAAAGACCTTGGCTGTAGTAACCGCCTAGAGCTTTCGTGTACGTATCATCTGTGTCCGAAGAGCAGGACCTGCACCTTCCCCTTGGTGCTGGAAAGCCTCTCTCATTCCGGTCTACACTCGGTTTTGTAGCTAACCACGCCTCTCTCTTTAAACGCAATTTAATTGCATTTAAATGGCCTGCTAGCTGCAGGCAAAATTTCTCTGGGCTGGCTTTGTTCTGAGCATTTCACCACGGAGTTCACTTGCACCTACGAGCGAGCAGTACTGGAGAATTAGGAGGCTGAGAAACAGGGTAGGAGTACTGCACCAGGCTTCAGGACCGGCTTGAACTTGGAACCACTTTTATCCGGGTGTCAAGGACCCCAGAACCGCACTTGGGGGAGAGGTGGGGAGGGTTTTGCAACCAGATGCATCCGGGAGCTCTGAAAGGATGCCTTTTCCGGCTGATGTTTCCAAGGTGTGTGTGTGTGTGTGTGTGTGTGTGTGTGTGTGTGTTAGTGGTGGTGATGGTTGTGGTGCTGTCTACCACCCAGCCTCCCTTATTTTCTTCATCCCCTAAACTGGGGCCCTAAGGAATTATTCTCCCAGCAGCTCATAGAGGTTGGGTCAGAGAGAACACCACCATATTTCTGAGTTGGGTGGGGTGGAGGAGAATCTTTCTTTCTCTGGGTTGTGAGCCTGGCTGTGACATGTAGGGGAATGACCACTGCTTGTATTGCAGGTGCGCATGGTGAGAGGGGAGCTGGTGGACGAGTCAGGGGGCTCCCCTCTGGAGTGGATAGGGTTAATCCGGGCAGCCAGGAACCCCCAGGAACAGACCCTGGAAGCCATTGCAGACTTCCCAGGAGGACAGGTACTGTCACTGCCCCTTATCCTTGTCAACTTCAATTCCATGTACTAATGGTCCCTAAAGCAGCCAGGCACTTTGTAAGCAAATAACTTTGAAAGGCAAGAGTTCTCTAAACGTGCCAATGACCCTGTAAGGAAGATACCTTTGTTTTACCATTTAAAGGGTGAAGGATGAGATTCAAAGCTATCTAGAAGCTTCCTCCAGGGTCACAATGTCAGCATTTGAACCCTTATTTTCAAGCACCAGGAAATAACAATGAACATTATTATTATTATTATTATTATTATTATTATTATTATTATTATTATTATTGCATCCTAGATCTTCTATCGAGCATTGCGAGATGTCCAGCCCGGGGAAGAGCTGACTGTATGGTATTCTAACTCCTTGGCTCAGTGGTTTGACATCCCTACAACTGCGACTCCAACTCATGATGAGAAAGGTACTGCCTCTGAGAAGGTCTCCCCAGCAGTGAGGGTGAGCAAGAGTCGAGTCCAACTCTTCTCCTGGGTAGAGGGAGGTGATCCCGGACCTGAAGAACCTTTCTGTTCAGCTCTATGGAAACTGAACTCATGCCCTACACTGGCAGAGAGGGAATGGCTGCCTTAAAACCATTAGCAAATGGTAACAACAGTGGTCCAAATGACAGAGGATTACTCCTTACGAAATTCACCGTTTATTTCTTTCCCATCGCATGCCCCCAATGACAAGTATTTACTTAACGAAGAACCAATACGGGAGACTTAATGTGCTACAACAATTACATCTTGAGTTCTAGACACCAAAGCTTAAACCTAGACTACATTTTAAAAGGTGCAAGGGTGCTCTTTCTCTTTTAGTTTTTCAGGAGAGCAATGTATTTGACGGCATTTTAGAAGCATTATGGTACTTATAGCTGGTCCCTTGGCAGGTACTAAACTCTTTCCTTAAAATAGTATTTATTCATTTCCCCCTACTAAGTCTATTTAAATTGAATCTGGGATGCATCCCAGTTTCTTATCAGATTTATTTGATTCCTTCCAAGCCTAGAGCCAATTCATGCAAATTCAGGGGCAGCAACTAAAGAGGAACGCATTTCAAGCCCTCCACACAGCACTGAGGAACATTTCCTGTGGGAAGCAGGCTGGGAGGTGCTAAAACAGTCAATGTCTTGACACTCCCTTCTCATCCTTCATAAGGCTTCACCTGGCCTTCTCCATCGCCCCCCTCCCCTGCGGCCCCCCCCCCCCCCATTTAGCTTGTTCATAATTTCTCCCAAGAAGCTATTCATTTATAGACAAAAAAATGTTCCAAAATATTTTAACACATTCGCCTCTGGAAACTGCAGCCCACTGCATCCATTTAGAAACAGGTAAATATAGATAAAAGTGTGATAATTAGGAAACCCTTTATGAGCTGGACAGGTTATTTAGAGAAGTGAATCATTTCTTGTCACCCTGCAACACATTGTGCCAGCCACTTCTACGCAGAACGTTTTTCCATAGGGACAACCAAACAGAGAAAAATTTCTTGTTTAACCAGTGTATTTTATTTCAGCCAACTGGTTTTTATAAATGCCACGTGGCAACTGATAATAAAAAGAAATCCATTATTTTGCTGTTGGGGAAGGTTATAGCCTGTTTTGAACCTGACATTTCTAGATTGGGCCATGTCTGAAATCTTTAAAGATACATGAGGGGAGGGGCAAAGTCGTTTATGAGGAGTGTTTGACTCACTTGGCAAGAGTTGAAGCTTAGGGTCTGCAGAACCTGTTGATGGAGAGAAGCTGGAAAAGTGATGTGTGGAATAACACACACACACACACACACACACACACACACACATTTGCCTTAAGTTTTGGGAAGAGGGAGAAATAAGTAGGGATGACATCTCTTTTTATAATACTGGCTAACTTCAGCTAGTTTCAGTTTCATAGAAAGGTTGAGTTACTGCCCCTGCATTTTAAGAACCAAGTGTACTTGGCTTTGCACTGCCGGAGTCATCCTGGAACAGACTGAAAACTCTGGAGAGCTGCTGCAAAGGGGTGTCTGAACTACAGACACCCCAAGAACACCAAGGGGGGGCACCTTCCTCTTTTCCCAAGAGTTGTTTTACATAGATGCTTTACACAGGCAGCGGGATATTGAGATGCTCTTGTGTAAGTCTTTGATAAACAACTGGAGTAGAGTGTTATAAACAAATCCTCCGCCCCCCCCCCATTTCTCCCAGCTCTCCTTTGACCTTTACTGGAATAAACTGCTCTCCTTCTTTTAGACCGGCTCACTTTATAGCTCTGGCTGGCCTGGAACTTACTATGTAGCCCAAGCTGGCCTCCAACTCACAAAGTTCTGCCTGCTTCTGCTTTCCAAGTGCAGGGATTAAAGGTATATGCCACCATGACAAGCTCCGTAGTAATGTTTTAAAAGTGGGAGCTGAGAATGTAACTTTTCTAGGAAATCTTAAGAGACCTACAGTGTACTTTGGGATTTCCTTGTGGCCCAATCAACTTCTTTCTCACGGACATCTTTAGTATTATCAATCAATCACTTAAAAAACCATTTGCATTTGTATGCACAGCAGGGCATAGAAATTAGTTCTTAGCCCCTGATTAGGAGCTACCTCACACACCTGTCTCAAGATTGTGTTCAAAGACCCTAGCAAGTTAAGACAGTAAGAGACACAAAGAATTGACACCACACAAGTACACCACTCATAGGAGAGAACTCGGCACTTTTAAAAGCAGAGTACCTTTCTCAGTTTTCTGTACTTATTAAATGAAATATATCTCGCCCAAGTACTTTTCTAAGTTTGTGTCTGCACACCTATCTAGGAGTTAATTAACTGCCAGGTAGAACTGATAAGACAATGCTACACCATCCTTCTCAGAATATAATCACCCATCATAGAATATCAGGAAGTAGGACTTTTTTCTTCAATCCAATCCGATGAAATTAAAAAAGGAAATAAGGATGCAAATAGTTTTGAAGAATAGCAAATCACAATCCTTATGTGGGGATTCATTTGGCCACGCTCCAGGAAAACCCCAGGCAAGTGTTTAAGTCTGGGAGGGGGTAGAAAGGGCGGAGAGCCGACACAAAAGACATTGTTATATGAAAAGGAATGATTACATATGGCCCATACATACAGGATATTGTCTCGCCTGGTAATGAGGCGCTCACGACTATTAGATTGGCCTTTGTTCAGTTTATCCAAACTCCTTGACATACGCCACCTATTCTGAAAACGCCAACAGATGGGCGCAGGCACAGCACAGTCTCAACACTTGATTTAAGGCAACAGCTGCTCTCTGCTCTTCCCGGCCAGCCTTCCTGAGCCCTGCTCTTCCAAAGGAGATTTACTAGGGGGGCTTGGAGGAAGTCTTCATCGGAAAGGCCCAGGTCACCTGTTTTGCTGTTTGAGTAGGCCTTTGAGGATGGAGGTGACAAGGGTTGGCCATTTACAAGCTTTGGGAGGGTCTTGATAGGGTTACCGAACTTTCTCTCTCAGCCCTAAGACACCCACCCCTTCCCGCTTCTGCCACACTGCGGGTCAAAATCTGCGCTTTGCCTGGTGCGCTGGCGCTTTCCTTCGGGCTCCTTGGCTTCTCACCGGATTACTCTCCCTCTCTCTCTTGCCCAGGGGAGGAGCGCTACATCTGCTGGTACTGCTGGAGGACGTTTAGATACCCTAACAGTCTCAAGGCACACCTGCGTTTCCACTGCGTGCTCAGCGGCGGCGGGGGCCGCGCCTTCCTGCATCAGGAGCACGCGGCCAGGCCAGGCCCACCGGCAGAAGGCTTTGGCCTCCCTCCGAAACCCATTGCTCCAGACTTGACCGCGCCCGTCCAGCCAGGCGCTTTGCGGCCCCAAGCACAGGCCACTCAACTCGCCCAGGCCTGCGGGGCGCGGGAGAGCATCAAGCGCGAGGTTTCCTTGGCGCCCCCGGCCACCTCAGCGTCCCCGGGCAAGTGGGGGACTCCCAGGAAGGGCAAGGAGCCGCCAGATCGCGCCCTGGACGCCAGCGGGGCGACCCGCACACACAGTCACTTCCTGGGCATCGTGGGCGGCTCCCCAGCCGCGGGTAGCGGCCTGGCATTCTACCCCGGCGTGCGCTCGGCTTTCAAACCCGCTGGCCTGACCCGGGCAGCCGCGCAGGGCGACCCCTACCGGGAAGAGGGAGGCGGCAAGGGACCCGGCCTGGCATTAGGCCGGCTGCTGGGTGGGGGCCGGGCCGGCGGGCGCCCCAGCAGTGGGGAGAGCCCGGCTGGCCACCACCATCATCACCACCACGCTCACCACCACCACCACCACCCCAAGTGCCTGCTCGCGGGGGAGCCGCCGCCACCCGGCTTGGCGTGTCCCGGGGCGCTGCGCGCCTTCCCCCTGCTCGCGGGCCACACGGAGGAGGTGTCGGCCTTCAAGCACGTGGAGCGCGCTCCATCCGCCACTGGGGCGCTGCCCGCCGCGCGCTACGCAGCTCTCCCAGCACCCGGGCTCCCCCTGGAGCGGTGCGGGCTGCCGCCCCTCGACGCCGCCGGAGGGCTCAAAGGCTACTCCAGCGGTGAGTGCAGCCCGCTGCCCGCCGTCATGCCAGCCTTCACGGTGTACAGCGGAGACCTGCTCTACGGTCCCCCTGCCGCCTATTACCCGCTCAAGCTGCACTTGGGCGGGCTGCTCAAATACCCCGAGTCCATCTCCTATTTGAGCGGGCCCGCAGCGGCGGCGGCTGCGGCGGCCGCGGCCGCGGCGATCAGCCCGGCCGAGCTGGGCTCCCTGGCCAGCATCGACCGTGAGATCGCCATGCACACGCAGCAGCTGTCCGAGATGGCGGCCGGGAAGGGTCGTGCCCGCCTGGACTCCGGGACGCTGCCTCCGGCCGTAGTGGCGGCAGCAGGCAGCGGCGGCGGGGGCGCAGCAGGCAAGCCCAAGACGGGCCACTTGTGCCTCTACTGCGGCAAGCTGTACTCGCGCAAGTATGGGCTCAAGATCCACATGCGGACGCACACCGGCTACAAGCCGCTCAAGTGCAAAGTGTGCTTGCGGCCCTTCGGGGACCCCAGCAATCTCAACAAGCACATCCGACTGCACGCGGAGGGCAACACGCCCTATCGCTGCGAGTTCTGCGGCAAGGTACTGGTGCGCCGCCGGGACCTGGAGCGTCACGTCAAGTCCCGCCACCCCGGCCAGAGCCTGATCGCCAAGGCAGGCGACGGCCCGGGCGCCGAGCCAGGCTATGCCCTGGAGCCTGGGGATCCCAAGAGCGAGGACAGTGATGTGGACGTCTGCTTCACGGACGACCAGAGCGACCCTGAGGCTGGGGGCCGAGGCGAGCGCGACTCCTAACGCTTCCGAGGAAGGGGAAGGAGCGTGGACAGGGTAGAGTGAGGTGGTGACAAGACATGGTTGATACCGTGGTTATTCTGAGGAGGGTGTCGGATTTGGAACAGTGAGCCGCTCCAGTTCTGGAGTGGAACAACGTTTAAGGATGGGTTGGGTCTCCACAATTCAGGCCTCTAGACTCTGGCATAGCCCCTCTCTCTGCAGGCATTCTGGTCTTGGGGTTCAGGATCACATCAATATAAGCATCTCAGTGCCCTCAAAGGTGATGATTTTTAGCTGCCACGCGTTTTAAAAACGTTCTTTTCTGTGGAGGAAGTCGTGCCTTTTGAAAAGATGTTTCGCGTGAATTTTATGTTAGCATTTCACTGCGTAGGCAAAACAGTAGATGTGACACCCACATACTTGTTTCCGTTTTTTTATCCGTTCTCCTGTCACAGACCACTCCTTGCCACTTTGAGTATACTGTGGTAGTGGATGTACAAATTGGTCAAGTTGCAATTATTTATGAGAGAATAATGATAAATGTAAAATAACGCATGAATCTAAGAGCACGCAATATATAAATTAAAAAAATCCTATTTGGTAGAGTCCAAATGTGTATGTTGTTTTATAATGAATGATGTACAGTGGATACAGTACTTTCGCTCTTGTTTCCATTTTGTGCAATCTTTAAGAATAATAAAGATACAAATGAGAGTTCGATTACTTGACAACTTCAGAGAACCCTTTAAAGAAGTAGTTTAATTCGAAAACAATCTTTGAGGAGACCTCACAACAAGATAAGTCACAGGAGATTTATATTATTCACAGACTTAATGTTAATTGGGGTTGTACAGAGAGCAGGCAAAACCCATTGGTTTCTAAAATCACTGTTAATCATGCTAAGTGTTTTTATGGTCACTTGAAGGACCTTCAAGGAAAAGGAAACAAGACCAAAAAAAAATCCTTTACATATATTTTCTTGTCACAAAGAATCATGGAACTAGAATTAGTATTTCCTATTGTCTACCATTTTGACAGAAATGGTCCATTTTACCTTGGGGAGACAAGAGGAAATTTGCTCCAAGCCTTTCATGAGTCATGCATTTTGGTATTAATTCCACAAACACTAGAGGAGGACCTGTTGGAGATGCTTAAATCTCCCTTCCCTTTGTACTGCTGCCAACAACTTTGTGCTGTCAGTTTGGGCTCCGTTTTACAGAAGAAAAAATGTAATTTGCTCACACTGTACAGACAATAATTAGAACAGCAAAATTGTTAACAGTGACTTATTTGCTATTTTTAAAAAGTGATGTTAGATATGCATTCTAGGAAGATTCCCCCCCCCCTTTTTGAAGTAGAGAATTAGGCCCTTAGTTAAGAGCAGGTACACAGAGGGCCCAGGTCTGCAGCAGTTTCCTCAGAGGTTGATTTAATGAATTTGGTAGGTCTCTAGACTCTCTGGATAGGGTTCTGATGGCCACATTCACCCAATCTTGTCCTTTGAATCCTGAATCAGGAATCCTCTGCAAGTCCCCACTGCTGTCTCCTGATTGGAAACACTGCCTTGGTCATTAGGTGATTGTCAGGAACTTTTTTTTTTGGCACATCACAGCCAAGAACATTTGATTTCTGTTAATGGTGATCTTCAAAGATTCCTTCTAGCCAGGATGTGGTGGTGCACACCTTTAATCCCAGTACTTGGGAGGCAGAGCCAGGCAGACCTCTGTGAGTTCGAGGCCAGCCTGGTCTACAGAGCAAGATCCAGGACAGGCACCAAAGCTACACAGAGAAACTCTGTCTCAAACAAAACAAAACAAAACAAAACAAAACAAAGCAAAGCAAAGCAAAACAAAAACAAAAACAAAACAAAACAAAACAAAACAAAACAAAACAAAACAAAAGATTCCTTCTATTAGGAGATGTGAAGATGTGTACCGGGAATTCATTGTTAGGCAGTTAGAGATTGTCTTGTGTAAGAGAAAGCACAAAGAAGGGTGGGGAGATGGAGACAGAAATACACACAAAGATACACACACACACACACACACACACACACAGGCATGGAGAGAGACAGAGACAGAGAGAGACAAAGAGACAGAGATAGGCAGAGAGACAGAGAGGCATATTGTGGACATAATGGTAAACATACATTTGTTGAGGAACCATCCTGGGCCAGATTTCTAAGCTTCTTTCATTTCTTTCCTCTCCATGAAGGAGGTTCAGGGATGGTCTTGATACCCACTATTGGAACCTAAGCATTTGCTTACTAAACTTAGGTTCCATAATTCAGTATTTTGGCCACCTGCTTAGTTATCATGTTTTTGTTTTTGTAGTCTTGTCCTTTGTAACAATTGTCACTTGAAAGCAGACACATCCTTGGATAGAAGGTTGAGAAGATTTTTTTTTCTTCTGAAATCAGATTTTGTAAGTCCCCAAGGGAAAATTAGAAATCCAGATTTGAAACACGGAGAACATTCTATTAGCTATAAAAGTATAACCTGCACTTCACTTCCTGGATCAACACTAATTAACTTTTGTTTTGTGGAAAAATAGTCAATAAACAAGTTAAGAATTGTTTGGTTAAATGAAATATGTGGAGAATTGTTAACAATTTAATAAAACAAAACTCCAGCCACCCACTTCTCTCCTATTAGAATAGATTGTAACACTAAAAATAAAAATTAAACATAGATTTACAAAGCTCTGATTGCAGCTTATTTGTAATTCTCTGAAGGTTGATTAAGACAATCCCACTATTCGTTCATGCATGCATCCTAGCTCCATAGATAATTAATACCATTATTTATCTCCATGTCCAAGTTCAATAAGCAAAATATACTCAGCTAAGTGAGGCTTTCTTTCTTTTCTCTTCTTCTTCTTTTTTTTTTTTGAGACAAGGTTTTGCTATGTACCCTAGGCTGGCCTTGAACTTAGGGAATCCTTCTGCCTCAGTCTCCCTAGTGCTGGAATTCCAGGTATGTGTCCCTTTCTCCTTACTGTCTTTTACTCAATAGTTCTTATCTTGGTGACCATAACTCATTCTGAGAGCAATGCTAAAGGTATTAAATATTTCCTAGATTTTCACAGAATATTCTGTACCATGATATGAAATATAAATGAAAAATAGAAGAGGAGAGCGATTCAATGCTTTCCCGAAGCGAAGGGCTCCAGACTGTTTAGCTTTAGTTAATTTGGATATTGAAAAGTTTTGCTAACTTAAATACACCAGATACATCTGGATTTTGATTTTGCCGCTGGCACTTACTGGTGTCGCATTCTGGGTCAGACCTTCTGTTGCTACTGTTTCTTCATTTGTAATACAGGGTAAATAAAGCAATAGTGTAGTTTTGAACACTATGAGGTGATGCCAGTAAGTGGCTTAGAATCATGCCTGGTGCACAGAAAACTCTCTACTCTAGAAAGTTAGCCGCTGCTTTTATTTAAGACTTCACCATAAGGAGAAGGGCTGATGCAAGGTTTTCTAAACACTGACAGCGTGTGCAGGACGCCGACTTTGTTTTTCTAGCTCCGAGTGAAATCACATCAATTTCAGTAAGTAGAGGCTTTCTAAACTTGGAGAAACTTTTTTAGACTTCTTGTTTGGTTTCCATTGTAAGCCCAGAAATCAGTTCCAAAGGCCGATGGCGCGGAGAGAATGCTGTTTTCGTTTCCATTTACTAATTTTTGAGAAGTTTAGCCGGGCTATGAGGGTTGAGCTTAAACAGAAGCACAGGGAAGAGTCGAGCACGCGCACACTTTAGCCCAGAGGAAAGCCAAGACTCCGAGAAGTGCAGTGGGTCTGGCAGTGGTAGGGAAAGTGCGTTTAGTGAGTCGAAGCTCTGAGCAAAAGAATACTTAACGCCTTGGCCGGCCCAGTGGAGCCGAGTGGGCGGTCATTGTCATTATTCCTAGAGCTCCCATTGGCTCAGCCCTTGCAGACAGGGCTGCTATTGGTGGCGGACCAGCAGTGCACTGGGGGCTGGGCGGCAGCCGCCGGGCTTCAGGAACCTTATGGTGGCATACAGGCCGAGGGCACCGGGTGCTAGCTGCGCTCAACGCGCAACTTCACCGACTCAGCTTCGCTCTTTAAGTACAGGTGTTTCCGGGTTGGGCAATGGAATGGGAGTTTCACCTCCTTTGAAAGCACAGCCAAGGAGCCTCTGGGGCAAAAGCGCGCGAAAAAACTCCTGTGACTCGCAGCAGGCGAGGGTTTGCAGCAGGGCTTCGGCGGCTTCTCGTCTCGGTTCTGGGCCCTGCTCGGCTGCGGCGGGGAGCTGAGCACCAGCGCCCTACGCCCTCGCCATCTGCCGCCTCTCTAAAGGGAAGAAGGCAGAGGCACCGGCAGAGTCGAGGTCATATGTGACCCTTGGCCACCCAGGTGTGAGCGGCACTGGGAGGACTCAACAGACGGTGCAGCAGTGTTTAGTTCCAGAAGGAGCTCCCGGCTTGCTCGCTAGGAGCTGGGCGACCTTTCTACAAAAGATGAAAGGAGAGCTTCTGTCATCTGCAACTATGGTTTAATTCAAATTAGGGGAAAACGTGCGACAGACTTGTTAATGCCTTTGATTTGGAAACCATCCAAGGGTCCTACAAAAAGGGACTAAGATTGGGTGGATCGCCCTAACCTTTAAAGACATTGATTTCATTTTCAGTACAATATGTTATTTAAACGTAAGCGTTTTGTGTAAATAGATAAAACCTAAAAGACAAGTTTATTGAAAAATGTGAGTCATGCCATCAAAGGGAGATGCGATTATTTGAGTTAAAGAGATAAAGACAAAGGTTTTTCGTGTAGTGTGAATAAATTTAAATTTAAATTTCGTTTAAAATGAAATATATAAGCTACCTAAATATGATGTCTTCACCTTTTCTCTATTCATGTGCACTTTTCATAGTTTGTTATTGTAGACATGAATGCAAATGCACACTTCCTATTTTTAATGTTGTCAGTGTAGTAATGTTCCTGAAGTTACTTTAAGTAGTGGATTGTTTGAAGTCTAAGGTTCTATAACAACTTGTATCGAAATGGGAGGCGCTCAGATATAGCCTAGAAAGCTGTGGATGGAAATGACTTATGTGACAGGAGACACATCCAGAAGAGATTCAACAGCAGATGGCTTTACATAAGACAGTGAAGGTCAAAGGGTTTTTAAATTTTTTTTTTTAATTCACTGAAAAGAAGCAGGAAGATAAGATTCTGTATGTGACACTGAGAAGTTCATTCCTGCATTATTACCTTAAGGAAAATGGAGACATGACCACGTCAGATTCAAATTAACTTGGGGGCATTGGGCCACAGAAAAACACATCTGTGAGCAGTAAAATGCTTTCAGGTATGCTAACAGTCACTCCAATGAGAAGTGAGTCACTGTGAGCTGTCGCATTTTATAAGCTTATTTGTGATTTTCAGAAAGCAGGAGAAAGAAATGTCTTAGCAATCAAGATGATTCAGAGAGAAGAAAACACACAGGGAGCTCATAGGATAGGTTTTCTAAATTATTTAAGGCTAACATGCTGAAATCTGGTCACGATGTACTAGCTTTAGGATCTATAGGTATTTGTACACATACCGTTCTCTCTGTTTGGAAAAATCAGTTTGTGTACTAATTGAATTGGTGATTTGGGACTCTATGATTTTTATGTTGGTCAATGTTTTCGTACAAGAAAGACACACACAGAATTAACTGCCTTGAAACATTCATTTCATTCAATCTTTATCATCTCATTTCATCTTTGTAGCAATTTATTTCTCAAATGAGGAAAATGAATCATATGTTTTACAACCAGTGAGACATTTCTCCAAGATTCAGTCCTTTTCCTACTGAACCCACAGACTCACTCTTAATATAGCACATGTGGTTTCTGAAATGCTAATTCCTGTACAAATGGCCAATAAATATTTGAAAAAATGTTCAACGTCCTTAACCTTCAGAGAACTATAACATCGTTGGAGTTCCATCTCACATGAGTGAGAATAACTCTTATCAAGAAAATGACATCAAATGCTGGTGAAAATGTGGGGGAAACCTTGCACACTACTGGGGGGAATGTAAGCTAGTGCAGTCACTATAGATCCGTGTAAAGGTTCCTTCCAAAAAAAAAAAAAAAGAGCCAGCCTATGACCCAGGTATACCACTTCCGGGTATGTGACCCCAAAGGCTCTTAAGTCAACATTTCATGAATGCATTTACATATCTTTGTTTATTAATGTTATGCATAATAACTAAGAAATGGAGCCAGCCTACATAATTTATCAACAGATGAGTAAGGAAAATGTGGTGCATATATATAGTAGAATTTTATTCAGTCATGAGAAAAAGTTAAATCATGACATTTGCAGGAAAATGTATATAACTGGACACCATTACATTAAGTGAAATAAGTCAGACACAAAGACAAATACTTCTTGTTTTCTCTCACATGTGGACTATAGATTCAAATTTATATGTTTATTGGACACACATGCATGTGTGTAGGTCTTGAAAATAGAAAGACAACCATGGAAGGGAAAGAACAAATCTTAAGGAAGAGGGTGAGGAGGGAAAAGAGAGTAACTGAGGACTCATGAAAGCATGAGAGGGGTTTTTGTGGAGAGGAAAAGGGCCGTCAGCAGAGAGTTGGGTATGTGGAGGATGGTGTTAGAGGGAGATGAATCAGAATAAAGTATATTGATATATATGTTGAAAAATGTCACAGTGAAACTTACTTCTTTGTATGTTAATAAAAAAAATAATAAAAATCCAAGGTACCATAAAACATTACTATCTGATAAAGGAGGTGACCAGAAATTCAGTTTGCCTGGATTTAGTAAGTTTTGAGGACTGGTGATGAAGTATCCATGCTGAAAGATCAGTGGGTTCCCAGGTTTTACAGCTGAAAGCAGGGTTAAATTAGAGACCAACTTTGGCCTGGAATCATTTGAGTTCTGGCATATCCCTATAATGTTTACTTCAGTCCCGTATCCTCTCATTTGATCTTGTTAAATACAGAAATATGTCAACAGGGGTGGGTCTAGATTGACAAATGTGTGATAGCTTATTCTCACTTAGAATTTCTTCAGGACAGATAACTGCCCATTTCCCATTCTCCTAGTGACTTTTGTGGTTGGAGCCTGCCTGTGACGTGGTTTAATGTTGAAATGCTTTAGGTAGCAAGCTAGGTGGGACTTGTTGGTCTGAGGCAGCCTTGTTGATGGCAAAGCTGACAGTGACCCTGGAGAGAGAACTGAGGGGCGGCCCCGATCACAGAGACAGAGCCCAGCAGAGGCACGATTTTTATAGGTAATGTTTGTAGGATGGAGGCCTCACCTGAACCAGAAGCCTTGGGCTTTGATAGAGGCGGTAGAGAGAGCGATCTTAAACCAGGTAGAAGGATTATTATTATTAAAAAATTTAGTGTATGTGTGTGTGTGTCTGAT
>CABHPH010148424.1:6647-42867 GCA_902168325.1 Peromyscus nudipes
CTCTCTCTCTCTCTCTCTCTCTCTCTCTCTCTCTCTCTCTCTCTCTCTCTCTCTCTCTGTGTGTGTGTGTGTGTGTGTGTGTGTGTGTGTGTGTGTGTCTTTCCCTCCCTCTTCCCTCCCTCCATCCCTTTCAACTTGATACCCACTCCAAACCAGCAAATGGCAACCAAAGGTACCCAAGGACAGGAGGTGGATGAACTGGTAGCCTTGGACTTCATAGTGCAGCTATCTCCAAGTGGCTTTGTGGATCTACTTTGAATTTCTTTCCTTTTCTTTCCCTCTCTTTCTCTTTAAGGTAGTTTCAGAAATACTTAAGGGTCTGATGCTCATGAAAAAAAACAGTGAGGTTTACAAAGACCCAGTAAGGAGGAGGAGGGAGCTAGCGAGGGATCAGACTGAATGGAAGCAGAGAACAAGGGGCTTACCTCAGAGAAAGCTGCAGCGGCTACTTTAACTGCCAACAACCCGGTGAAGACTGGCTGGGCTCCTCCTGCCTCTTACCCACACCCTAAAACCTGAGTCATCTCAAAGTTCATTTATTTTGCTTCTGGGCAGAGACACCCCTCATCCACTGCTTCGGAAGTGCTGAGGACATTATCCTTCAGTTCATACCTCCCCATGTTCAAAATCAACAGTCAGAAATGCCTAACCAGGACCCTGATAGTCATGTTAAGACTTTCAGCTCATGGTTTGAGAAGGTACCTGGGGAAGAAAGTGGCAGCTCCAGTGCAAACACAGATGACTGTATTCTGAGAAATTGTAGTTTAAAGGGGGTGTGCATCACGAGGATTGACAGCAGAATCCCTGAAACCAATCAGAAAAGGGGCTCTGGAAGGGGCTAGCCGAGATACCTTTCCTCTGTGAAAACAGGATCGGTTTCATTTTAAAATCAACTTGAAAACAGGACAGAGCCTCTCTCTCTCTCTCTCTCTTTCTCTCTCTCTCTCTCTCTCTCTCTCTCTCATCAGCAATTACCTGACAAAAAATAATCACTGTAGTATAGTCCAGACTCCATCGTTAATGTGACATATTATTCATAGCTCTGTGTGTCAACATATTCCGTGCATTTCCAAATAACAGAAGGTAGACAGCCAAGACAATCCAACTGTCAGTCTCTACTCAAAACACACCAGAGGACTGGTCTAATATGCAATTTATGATACATTCTGTAAAGATCATTTTATTAAAAATGAAACTAATTTGTTTTGACCTTTTCAACGGCACTTTTTTCTTTTAAGTTAACAGGTGTGTTTGAGGCACTCGGAATGCATGCAGTTCTGCATGGCTTAAGCTCTGGAAACAGAATTTAGCAAAAACCACCGGGTAGCCTCTGTCCTGTCCCTCTCGGTATCTTAAGCTAGCAGCCTTCCTGGCTTGCATCGCCTGCCTGCATCCTGCGCACAAGCACCCCTTGTAGACCTACCTGGCTGAGACTGAGGTCTTCGGGCTGCTGGTTTCTCTCTAGCAGGTCCAGCCTGGGCCAGTCAGGACAGCTGGCACACTGTGAAGGAGGGGCTCTCTCATTCTCTCCCCTCTCTCTGCGTGCTCCGCCTGGCTGACAGCTTTACACTTTTGCAAGATTGCCACAGGACTCCACGCCCAGACCTACAGCTAGGGAAGAGGAGGAGTCCCTCTCCGCCTCCTTGTCTTGACAGGCAGGAACCTTGCAGAACCAGCCAGCAGCTTGGGGCGCAGCAGCCAGAGCGTTTATTTATACAGGAAGCTCGGCGCCGCACTTCCTACTTCCCATCTGGGTCGCACTTCAACTGCAGGTGATGATGGCCTTAACCCTGTCTGATCTCATGCAGGCAGAGCGCAGGACAGGGGCTCTCGGATCCGGACCTGGTGCTGCTGTGGAAATCCCGAGCTGGGTGCGGGCAGCAGCCCCCACTGCGCTTCCTCCTGCCCACCCGCAAGCTGCACCCTGCGCTCGCTGTCTCTCTGTGTAGATCTCCACAGGCCACCTTTCCTCTTC
Source organism: Peromyscus nudipes (assembly GCA_902168325.1). Classification (NCBI taxonomy): domain Eukaryota; kingdom Metazoa; phylum Chordata; class Mammalia; order Rodentia; family Cricetidae; genus Peromyscus; species Peromyscus nudipes. Next base: position 8,623 of record CABHPH010148424.1, read on the forward strand.
TACTTTTAACAGCCCTGATTTGCCTTCTCACCTCCCCCCAAACCCTTGCCCTGCACATCTTCTCAAAACGTAGTGTGTACCTCGTCTCTCCATGTCTGTCTGATGTAGGCAAATCAAGTTAGGAGAGGTCTTAGTTTACTTACAATGATTTCACTTCAAGTGCTCTGTCAACAAATGATGTGGGGAAAAAAACACGACAGTAACCTAACTAGTCGTCTTCTCGCTTAATGACAATCTAACAGCTAATCCAGAGACAGGAGTAGTGCACCATGACTGTGGACACTTAATCAGTACTGTGTTTTTAATAGATGGCATACCTCCTCACTCTCACTGCTGGCCCCCATAGGTCACGAGGACAGGCCCAGACCTGTTGAACACTGCAGCTTTAGAAGATCCCTCCTCTGCTGCAACAATTTGTCTGTGGGCTCTCCGCAACCTTACTTTAGCAGCTGAGGTCAGCATGGGCTCCTAGAAGCTTTCCGGGACAGGTAAATGTGTGCAGTAACTTAGCAGCACTCTTAGGCCCGGTAAAAGCCAAGTGCAGAAGAAAACTGTGAGCAAGTGAGTGAGTGAGTGAGTGTGTGTGTGTGTGTGTGTGTGTGTGTGTGTGTTAGAGGGGGAGGACTGCAGACCCTAACCCTGAGACAGTAGGAGAATACACAAATAGGGACCTAAAATCATACAACCAAAGGATGACATTTGAGCTTGCAAAGTCCTAGTTATTTTAAGCCAAACAAATAAGTTTAAAGACGATGTCTAGAGAAATTTAAGTGGCCGGCTCAAGCTGGACCCCAGCTGTAATAAGATCAAAATGTGTGTGAGTGAGAAAGATAGGTATCAATGAAAACTATGAGGAAGAATAGCTAACTTCAGACTGAGTGGGGCTTGGGGTCCCAAATAACTTACCCCACCCCTCAGAAAGCAACCATTCCTGATGGACCAGAGGCAGGAAAGATAAACCTCCTGACAGGGCCAGTTCATTCCTTAGTGCTGATGCCAATCTTCTGAGCTTTAAACCAAAGTTCAACACAGAATCCACATTTGATATCACCACGTAGTTAAGGTACTGGCTCTTATCAGCAGGATAAGGGAAGAAGCCAGAAGCCACTGCCAATATGAATGAAAATGCAGGTTAGGCAATAATCACACTGCCTTTGGACACAAAGTTGTTGTTTTTAATAGAACTGAATCACATCTCCATGGATTATGTTCAACCATGCAAATTTACAAAAATTGCAGTCAAAATTTAATACTAAACACTCTGAATGTTACAGTAATATGCAAAAGACCTGCCTAAGGAGTCTATGGCTGGATATTCATCCCCTCAGTGTTTATGGATCTCTCAGATAAGTTGCAGGGGGCTAGGAAGATAAAGGTAAGTGAAAGAGCAACCCTGTCCCCAGAGAACTCTCAACCCAGGCTGAGAGTGAGACAAACACGCCATTTGGTAGGACATCATGACCACATGGCACACTTAGGACCAGGTGCTGTGGCAACACAGGGAAGAATCATCTCACCGAAGGAAGGGCACGCTGGAGAGAATCAAGTCATGGCTTCAGACTGGGACTTAAAGTGGCTTAAAAGGAGATGCGGAGAAGACTGAGCCAGGCAGAGCAGGTGGCTAGTGGGGTGAAGTTAGACTAGAGATTTAGAGACACTTTTCATGATGTGGACAGAGCCAGGGTGTTTGGGATGAAAGAAGGAGAGCGGCGCAAATGGAAAGAGACTCCGAAACAGCATTGCTGGAATGTGGCATCCATTTGGATGTAGGCGAGGAGAGCAAGCAGAGACCAGGCTGCTGTATAGCTGGGGGTGGGGGTGACTGAGAGGAGGAGTGGAAAGGAAGAGGATGAAGACCCAACTTCAATGCTGCAGAAACTCACCAACCTCTAGGCCAGGTGCAAGGACCATCTAGTGGGCCATCCAAAGAGGATTGACTGAGTAGAGAGCCAGCTAGGAAGTGCATTCATTTAGGTGGTGGCTACAATTGAAATTACCGAGAGGTAAGGTTACCCACAAAAATTAGCACACTGTAAGGGAACCACTGGCTTCTGACCTACATACTCTACCACTCACTTTTAATAGCCATGTGACCTCCCACAAGTTATTTAACATAATCCAGTTTTTATACCTACCAAACAGCTTTTTTTAATCTAATATTAAGAAGGATGGAAAGATGGTTCAGTGGTTAATAGCACTGGCTGCTCTCCCAGAGGACCAGGCTCAATTCCCAGCACCCACATGGCAGCTCACAACTGTCTGTAACTTCAGTCCCAAGATCAGACCCCTCTTCTGGCTTCCAAGGGCACTGCATGCATGTCACACACAGACATACATGCAGGCAGAACATTCACATATAAAATATTTTCTGAAAGTATGGTGTACAGTTTATAGATTGTTGTGAAAGTAAATGAGAGATATCTGTGAAGTTGCTAGCACAGTGCCCAATGAAACAGAAACTCTCCAGATGCTGGGAAGGGAACAGAATGTCAGCCTCTGGGATGGTGCAATGATCAGCTGTACACTGTGGTCCTGGCTGATATGAAATAGGAACTGAGTTAATGATACACATCAAAGGGGGAAGTGAAAAAAAGGAAGGAAAGAAGGGGTTAGAAAAAAGAACCCAGAGGTACATCAGTACTTACTAGGTAGGAAGAAGGAAGCCCTCATACACCTGAGAAAGAATTGCCTCATTTCGACTAAAAAATAAATAGCCCACTGATATGTCTCAAAAGCAAATCTAAATACTATAATCTGAAGTATTTTTATTTTTCTCAGTGAGAACATGGTTTATAAATTGCTCACCATTCTAATCCTACTGACCAGCATCCTAATAAAGCATCCTTTCTTAGTCTGAATTTTAGATCTTCTCAAAGAAAAGCCACACCAAAATCTTGATTAATGATAATTAAACTATATTAACTTGGAATGTATTCACAGTCATAGAAAAGCAATATCCAATTGTATCCAAAGCAAATTTAAAGTTTTCCAAGCAGATACTAGTGATGCCATCACTTAGGAGGCAGGAGGATTGCCACGTGTTTGAAGCTAGCCTGGGCTTCATAATAACACTTCTATCTTAAAAGGAAAAAAAGACTAAAAAAGGAAAAATAGAAAAGTTTTCCGTGAATCTGAGGCCAATAAATTGACTATAATTATCAGTCTATGTATGTATAAAACAACAATAATGTATTTCATATTATATAATAGGTATTATATAACAGGTGATGTTATAAAACCATTGTAATCTGACATAAGAAAAGACTGAAAGAGCTATCAAGAGGCTCAGCAGTAAAGGTACTTGTTGCCAAGCCTGTGTTTGATCCCTGGACCCTACATGGTTGAAAGAGAGAACGCTGATTCCTACAAGTTGTCTTCTGACCTTCATTATCCACACCTTTCCCCACATACATTCAATATTTATCTCTTTATTTAAATTAAGTCTTGATAGGTAGGTATGTATGGTGGTAGACATCCATAAACCCAGCACTCAAGTGGCTGAGGCAAGAACATCATGAGTTCAAGTGCAGGCTGGGCTACATAGCAAGCCAAGATCTTATCTCAAAAAGAAAATGTATCTGTCACAATAAACTTTTAAGTCAAACTTAATACAATTCACAGCAATATCAAGAAAGGTTTTCCTAACAGCTCTGCTGGAGCCAGCTACATCAACAGCTATCATTTCATTTTTCATGCATGTGTAAAGAAAGCATCACATTCAAAATGGGCAAAACTGATTTAGAAAAGTCACTGATCTCATTGGAAAGTCACAGCATGAAACAACCATAGCATAGACCTAGATGCATTCCTGCAGCGTACAGGTTCACACTGTCCTGTTGGGGCAAAGGATTCTTTTTTTATTTTGTGTTTTGTTTTTCAAGACAGGGTTTCTCTGTGTAGACCTGGCAGGTCTGGAACCCAGTGATCCATCCTCCTGCCTCTGCCTCCCAAGTTCTGGGATTAAAGGTATGCACCACCAACCACCCGGCTAGACCAAAGGATTCTTAAGACAGTTACAAACTTTGGAGGGTGATATTGATGCTGCTTCAATGGATTTGAAATTCACACATTCACCTTTGTGGAAAAAATAAAATTTGATTGTCAAATTTTCATGTAACTTGTACCTTTTTTAGCTCATTTTCTGCAGAAGGGCTCCTTTCAAAATGATTTTTAAAGTGGCAAACTCGTATAAATCATAGGTTTAGAGCACACAAAAATGGCAATACCACTGTGCCAAGACCATGTAGACTTAGGTTTCCACGTGATCTCACTGGCAGGCAGCCTGGCAGCTTCCTGCCATATGAGATGGAATGAATTAGCTGTACTTAGCCACCAAGGTAGTGACATTTTTCATTTTCCCATTAAGTACCTTACATGCTGGTCTTTAAAGGTAGATGATTTTTATAACTAATATATGCTATCCAACACATAAAGAAAGATGGAACAGAACAAGAAGAGTCAGAAAGGATGACATTAACTCACTTGCATTTGGAAAGAACTGGGGGAAAAAAATGGAGTTACACTCATTATGTCTCAAATTTCAGGATGAGTGAAAAGCGCTCTTTGAAGCATCACATCCTAACGCACTATTGGATGAGACTGTAGTAAAATCTGATACATGCAGTGGAAGACTACCTTCCCACCATTTTCCAGCGCATTGTTAAACTTCTTTCTAAAAAAAAAAAAAAAAAAGTGCCCTCAGCAAATACCAAATGAGCCCAGTGGTGGTGGCACACACCTTTAATCCCATTAATCCCACTTGGGAGGCAGAGGCAGGCGGATCTCTGAATTTGAGGTCAGCCTGTTCCTACAGAGCAAGTTCCAGGACAGCCAAGGCTACACAGAGAAAACAAAATAAATAAAAATAATAAAATCAAAAAGCAAACGGCTCACAGAAAGCAGTGTGGGGACTTCTGCAGTAATAATAACAAAATCAAAGAGCAAACGGCTCGCAGAAAGCAGTGTGGGGACTTCTGCAGTAACTGACCCACTGGGATTCTCTACTTCAGTTCCTTGGCGTCATTTATACCTCACCTGTAAAAGAACCATTTCTTCTATATCTTCAAATTAGTTTGTATTGAGTTTGGCACCTGTTCCCTATATATTTAATTCTTATTCTACCTCCCCTAAGACCTGCATACGTGGTTGTGTCTATCATTCCTAATCTCTGATATTTTTACTCTATCTTTGCATGATTTTGTCATTTCTACCCCTCCTACGTTTTTCTTCTGTTCCATTAACTCTAACTTATCAGCTCTCCTTTCTATCCATGTATGTGTGCAGATATTATTTTGAAAGGATTTTCATTGAGGGAGCAGGTGTCTCTTCCAGCCTTTATTTCATGAATAAAAACATTTACTGTAACAGAATTTTCCTTTAGTAAAGTTTGGAGTATATGAAACGCTCTAAAGAGTTGAGCACAAAGTTCATCTGTGGCTCTCTAAAAAGCCGTTTATTTTTCTTTGGAGGAATAGTTCCTCGTTTTCAAGTAGTTAGGTTTGGGTGTGTATTTAGCACTAATTTCTCATGTAATGGATTCTGATGTGGGGATATAGGGTACAAAATCCCCACTTCTTATGTTCACTACAGTTTTACTTTGGGACAAGTAAATAAATAATTCTACTTTCGTTGCACATTTCCAAAGAATTGCTCTCTTAAATGTCTCATAGTCACATGATCAGGTCACTGGTCCGACCCTCCTCAAGAATTAGTCTGGAGCTAAAGTTGTAGCTAAGTAGTTAGGCCACTTTTCTAGCTTGTGTACAACTCTAGTTTCAATCTTCAGTACCAGAAAAAAACTAAAAATAATAAATAAACCACGTGAGCCTAATGGCTCACACCTGTGATATCAGCACGCGGGAAGCAGAGCCAGGAGGATTGCCATGAGTTTGAAACCAGACTGGGCTACACAGTGAGTGTCATATCAGCCTGGGCAACAGTGTGAGACCCTGTCTTTAAAACGAAGAGGAGGAAGAGGAAGAGGAGGAAAAAGAAGAGATGGAGAAACAGAGGGAGGGAGGGAGGGAAGGACCACAGTAATAATTGTTCATGTTTCAGCCCATCACAAATGTATTCTAACTTGCCAGTCCGGAACCATCACACCTCTAGATAGAAAACAAGGCAACTAATTATTTTAATAGTCAAATGATTGTATCGTCTTGGAATTTAATCAAAACAAATCACAGGCATGCAAGCTCCTCTCTTGTGCCTGGCAGAAAACTGGCTTAAATTTTCCCTTTCAGATATTTCAACCCCCTCAGCACTGCAATAGGCAAACCCACTGCCCACTAGGGTACAAGAGAAAAGCCTGTGCCTTGCATATCAAGAAGGCCTCTGCGTGAAGCCCCAAAGCCTCCACTAAAGGGGACCACAGCTATTTTTAAAACAAGTAACTACTGAAATGTTGAGTCCCAGTGAGGCTGGAAGAGTCTGTGCTTGGACCACATTGGGGCTTGACAATCAGTGGCTATTTCAGCTGGGGCACAAACAGAGTTGATTTCTCGAAGTGTCTTCTGAACGTTTGTCATGAGAGGGGGGACTCCTTGGGCCCAGGAGACTCTGAGGGAAGAAATGATTCCATTACTAAGTGACTACTGTGCAGTGGGCATGGAACTTGGTATCCAGCATCTTATATACATTATCTCTTTTAATCTTCACCAAAGTATTCATTATAAAAAATCATCTAAGCTTATGTACTTACAAATTGTATCTTTTCCTTTCTTTTCTTCTTTCTTCTTTCTTTCTTTCTTATTTGTATGCATGTGTGTGTGTTGTGCGGGGGAGGGTTGTTGTCGTTGAAGCAAGCCTGGCCATCCTGAACTCACAATGTAGACCAGGCTGATCTCAAACTCACAGAGATTCACCTGCCTCCGCTTCCTGAGAGCTGCTCTCTCACGTGGGGAAGTATCCTATTTTTAAATAGTGTCAGGAAAGCGTCAATAAAACACAGTGTAAGCATAAAGCTGCCCCCAATATGGGACAAGCTTAACCATTTGGAGTTCAGTTGAGACTCCAGTCATTTCTACCTGTAAGTCAGGAAGATCACCCTTGAACCTTCTAAGATGGCAGTCTGATTTCAGCAAACATTTGCTTGAAGACCAATATACCCACCCCTTTACTTTGAAGTGACTATTACATAAAAAAAAATAATAAATAAATATTTAAACTCTTCTAATCAAATGATCACATGAAATCCAGTCCCACACCCGGATTTTACACTATTGATCAGCACATCACAGAGGTGACCAGCTAATAGTCTAAATGACTATTGTAACTGGGGCAAAATTCCGGGTAGCAGCCCCTGCCGCACTCTTCAATTCTTCTGTCCTTTTTCGCTTCCGTCTGAGTTCCGGCCACACTACTACAAGCTCTCCTAAGGACTCCACATGTCTCACAAACCCCTGTGGTTTTCCACATACGGAGGCATTCCTCTCTACCCCAGTCACTGACAGTAGCGCCTCCTCCCACAAGACATTACCCAAGTCTGATCATCTTTTTAATTAATTTTAAAAGTCAGATTGTACAATACTGCGGTTCATCGTGGCACTTGCATACATAAACACCACTGGACCTCATTCTTACTTGCCCCTCCCACAACCCTGTCTGTCACTTCTCTCCCTTGGGCTGGGCCCCTCCCCCCAAGTCGTCCCCTGCTGTCTGGTCACATTCGCACACAGAGTTAAACCTAGATGTTTGCTTCTGAGACAAAACAGGATGTTCTCTACTCCCACTGCGTCCTCCACTGGCTCCCTCTCCCCCTTTAGAACTTTTCCTACCTTTCTAAGTTCCCCTTCGACTTCCATGTCACACACACATATGTGCACATATATGATACATATATGTGTATGTGTATATCATATATATGCATCACTTTGTGGAATCTCAAAGAAGTGAACATCATTACCCCTTTGGCAAGGACAGAGTAAAACACACACACACACACACACACACAGGTATATATTGATATGTGTATGTGTGTGTTTAAAGTCAGAGTCCACACACATTAGGAAAATGTGATACTTACCTTCCTGAGTCTGGCTCATTTTGCTTAAGGATGATCTCAAGGCTTATCTTTTCTGGGATATTTCTACCACCCACCTTTCCCCTCACCATAGAGTCAGATACCCTCTTCTGGGCTTCCTTTCTTAGCACAGTGTTCTTATGCTGATTACTTCTACCAAACAGTTACTAAGCACTTATTGTATAGTAGCTTCTTCATGGGGTGCTAGACATGCAAAGTTAAATAAATTAAGGCCAAGTGTGGAAAAGACGGGTTTGGCATATTGATGAATAAGAACAGTTCTTAGGCAGTGGAATCTAGGAAAGCAAGCGTCTTTTTGAGTTCTCCACTTATCCTACCCCACCCAATCTCATGTTGTCCATCCCCCTGCCTCCCCACCACTACCACAGAACATAGAGAACTTAATGGGTAGAAGTGTAGGGAGACTTCAGAGAAGAGAAAGTTCCCCCTGAACAAAAGAAATTTCATTTTTCAAGCTATAATAAAATATAATCATGCAGAGTCAACCCTAACTTTATTACTAATTGTATATTAATATCCAGCACTTTCTTAAACCCAAAGAGGCTTGCTAGTGATATGTTAGCACTATAAAATGAAACGGTCATCATGATCCAGACCACATCCTAAATTATACTACTCTGCATTTTATACAGAATGAAAGAATCAATGAAGGGGCTGAGATATAACTCAGTGATTGAGTGTGTGCTTGGAGCATACAAGGCCCTGGGTTCAGTCCCGTGTACCTGCATGCACACAAATGAAATGAGAGATGGGATCATAAAAGAATGAACATCATTACCCCTTTCAGCAAGGACAGAGCAAGAAGCATCAGATATAATAGTCTTGGGGTAAGCAAGCCTTTAAGTAGACTGCTCCTTGCTCAACGTAGGCTATTTCCTTACAGAATAAGGATGACTTCAGTCTCAGAGCAATCGGAGCCTTGTGAATACAACATGTCTTACCCAGGAGCTCTAGCAAGCAGCACCTCATTTTAGTGCTCTGGGCAACCCATCCATTGAGGCGTCATCACTTGGTAAAGCAGTACTGTCAATGCATCCTGAAGTCACACAGAAAGCGACTGGTACAAACAGTCACTAGAACCCAGGGTCCGAGGCAGCTGAGTTCCACTACAGCACCCTCACTTCCCAAAATAAAATGATGGGTGAAATCAAGCTCCCCTTTTTCTCTTGTCAGCACCTTTGGGGGGCAGGGAAGTGGATAAAAATAGCTTGACATAAAACTTTCAATTTAATTTTATCTTTTAACATTGACTTGGGGCGAAAGGCCCGGTGTTCTGCCAAAGCAAAGTAGGCAATGTGGCCGTATTAGCAGAATTCCAACCTTGACAAGGAAGAGAGATGTAAAACATACAGTGGTAGTGGAGACCAACAACGCTGGGTGCATTGAATTCTGGGTGCTGGCCCTCTGCGGGAAGAAAGAGGCAAGTTTCCCACGTGAGCGAAGCGAGTGTGACTCAAAGACTATTTCAGTACAAGATCCTATTTCAACCTTGTTGTCCATCTGTTTGCTGGGAACGTAAAGTTGTCTGGTTCCAAGTTAGAAAGGGAGATGAAATCATCAGCTAAAGCTGCAATAAGCAAAGGCCTCGAAAAGACCCGACGGAGGTTACATAACACAGCCATGGAGTAAGAGGCTGGCTCACACCAGCTTATCTGGCTGGACATACATAAGGTCCCAGTCTCACCCCCACAGGTGAATTCAAGGATCCAGATAAACAAATAATGCTGGCAGAAAATTCCTACATTTTATCGCTAGTAAATGGAGGAGAAAAAAAATGGTCCAAAGAATGGCATCTTTCAAGATGAGGAATTCGCCCCCATCATCTATTTGCACATCACTAAGGTGTCCCCCTACCTCTGCTAGAATACAGAAGCACATTCTGAGGAGCACTAGACAGAGCCACTTAGGGGAACAAATATGCAGAAAGCTGGTGTGTCCAGGGCTACCGGCAAAAGCTCAGAATCCAATTTTAAGGGTAAAGAAAATTCCAAGGTCACAATTATCATTACATCCATGTTTTAGGCCAAATGATCCTTTATAGTTTGGAGAGAAACCTAGACTGCTGCAGGGACAACATTATTTGTGTGATGTAATAAAATCGAGTTCTAGTCAGGCAGCGGTAGCGCACGCCTTTAGTCCCAGCACTTGGGAGGCAGAGCCAGGCAGATCTCTGTGAGTTTGAGGCCAGCCTGGTCTACAGAGCGAGATCCAGGAAAGGCACCAAAACTACATGGAGAAACCCTGTCTCGAAAAACCAAAATAATAATAATAATAATAATAATAATAATAATAATCGTGTTCTAAACAAGTGACCTGCAAAAAATTTTTATTATATTTACAAGTTAAGGCTACTTTGAAAAAAAAAAAGGTCACAACCTCTACCCCTTGAGCCTCTTTTTCTTTACAGCTGCAGGAGAAAACAGGAAGTATACTTGTGTGTAGCTGACCATTGAGATTTGATGTCTTTCCACAGGAGCTACTTCACCTGAGAGAAGAAAGGACGGCCAGCATCTACTCCTAAGGGCCGTCAGTAAACTGTGCCTAATGCAAGCATTTGTGGGGAAGCAGGGCTTGTTGGGAAAGGACGCTCAACACTAGAAAGAAACAGTGAGCAGTGGGTTTAATCGGGGGTTATTCCCTTCCTGTGGACAAAAAGAGTCTGCAGAATTGCTACTACAGCCCAAGGGAAAAATCAAACTCCCAGCGAAAATGGTGTCTTCTGAGTAGGGGTGTGTGTGTGTGTGTGTGTGTGTGTGTGTGTGTGTGTGTGTGTGTGTGTAAGAGAGAGAGAGAGAGAGACTCATGCAAGTGTGTGCAGACAGTTGGGTGATAAGGAATGACTTGGAGGAACACCATATTTCAAAAGAGGAATCTCATTGCTACAGTATGTTTGGTCAATCCTGTTTTCAAAGAACTATAGTCATAGGGCAAACGTGGAAAGACGGTCTTAGACTTCTTCTCATGACCCAGAATACCCAGAAATGGCGGCAGTCACACCACACAAACAAAAAAGGGGAAGATGCAGGCTCTCTTTGCTACAAGTGCAAAGTGCCCCAAAGGTATGGCATGCTCCCCTGATTTCAGTACTCAGGAGGCCAAAGCACAAGGATTGAAAATTTAAATCTACCCCAGCCTTCTTAAAAATAAATAAATAATAATTACTCAACCCAGCATGGGCTGTCTCAATGTGATCCCCAGCACTACTCTATCCCCTCCACCCCAATAATAGATAATAGAGTATATTATCCATTAGCATACTATCCATATAGTATAGTATAGTACCTTCAAATCTCACAGTAGTCACATTTGAATGATGTCATTCTTTGGCCACTTGGCTAAAGCTGATTGGCCCCAGCACCGGTGCCTGTTTGAGGCATCTGTATTTAGGGACAGTTAATCTCTGCATGGCAGAAACAGTGCAGCAGCTACGTTTCCATCATCTACACGTCTACAGCCTCAGCTGAGAGAGGCAAAGAGCAGCGAAGCAGATGTGCAAGAGAGGAGGCAAGCCAGTGAGAAAGAGTTACAGCTTCCTGGGGTTTAGTTCCAGTTCCTTCTGGAAGCCATCCACATTCCTCTCGGTTCCTCAAGACACTCTGTCCTTGTAGTAATTTGCCCTTTTTTGTTAAAGTCTGTTTGAATTTATTTCAGTTATTTGAAAGGGGAAACACCCTGTGAACCATAGAACCATAAAATAAATCAGAATTGTGCGGTGAAAAGAACACAGACTTCTGATTCTGGGAGATCCCTGAAGATGGGCTGTCTAGTCCCGAGTTTCCTAGGCTGTTTGGGCTTCGTTCCTTGCCTGTCAAATGGCATGTGTAGGAGTGGCTATTGGGAAAGCCTGGTAGGGTCCCTGCCACATTGCAAGCTTGAGTCATAATGTCTAGAACTCAGAGCAGGGATCACAGTGGCCACAGCGGTGGTACCCAACAAGAATGGAGATCCAAGGTGTTGCCTCGGCATTCATAGAACACTTCTCCCAGAGGACTGGAGCCTGTGGCCAGCAAGAATTCAGGAGAGAGTGCTTCTGTCTCGAATACTTCAAGCCCACCTTTCTCCTGCTTCCTTCAAAAGGACCATCTAGCCACTGACAGGTAGTTAAAGTGACGCCCACCTAGTCCTTTATACACTCTCTGGAAGCCTGTCCCTCTCCCTCCCTTTCTCTCTGTGCTCAACTTCTCATTCCTGTCTGACTTTTCAAATTCCTGTTTTCTTTGACCCCTGAAGGTCAGTGGGTTACTGCCCTACCCATTGCATCATCCCTTCCCAGGATCTATAAAGAAAACCTTTGCACTCCTCCTACTGTGGGGGTACACTGAATCTGTGCCTCTTATCCGAAGATCCAGGGGCTCCCCATGGTGGGCAAGCTGACAGACATAAACTGGATACTGGTGAGATGAAAGCCACAGGGACATCTGTCAGCATAAAAAAGTTTCCCATGCAAGGGGCTCTCTGTTTACGGGGTGAAAAATCGGGCAGTAAGCCAACCTGATGCCAGGTAGACAAGTTATCCCACAGCAGATACACTGAGCACATGCATCCATCTCCTCTTTGGTTCCTGTTTGGGCAAGGCTGCTACCTGTTCCAGGGCTGGAATCCTGGCATATTGCTACAGACATCTTGACAAGATGAAAATTTAAACTGAGGAATCCATAAAAATGTTTCTTTTAATTTTTTTTGGTGAGTCATCTTCTTTATTAAATATTTTATTCAATATTCATATATATATACATATATATTATGATGTGTTTGGATCTAATCCATTCCCCATTCCCTCTCCTCTAAATCCTTCCCTATCATCTCCCTACTTTTCCTTCTCAATTTCATGTGTTTTTTAAAAATTTAATACCTACTGAGTCCATTCAGTGCTGTCTGTATGTACATGACTTTGGGAACACGTATGGGAGCATAGGCAGCCTCTCAGTGCTCACATCGCTGAAGAACCCTGACTCTCTGATTAGCTAGCGAAGCCAATAGCTTCTCAGACAGGGGTGGGACTTCATAAGCCTCTCCTCGATCCATGCTAGAATTTGGGATGGTTTGATCTTGTGCAAATCTTGTGCATGCAATTCCAGCCATTGTGAGTCTGTGTGTGCAACTATGTATGTTACCATGTCCAGAAAATACTGTTCGCTACAGATATCCACTCCTGCTGGCCCTTTAATCTTTCTGCCTCTTCTTCCATGATGACCCCTCAGCCTCGGTGGGGAGGAGTGTGGTACAGATCATTTTGGGGTGAGCACTTCACCGTCTCTTATTCCCTGCCCAATGACTGGTTGATGGCCTCCAAATTAATTATCAACCACTGCAAAAAGGAGCTTCTCTGATAAGATTGAGAGGCACACTAATCTGGGGGTATGACGATATGAAGTTGGGAGTGGTTTATTATGTCTGTGTAGCAGAATAATAGTACTAGGGGCTAAGACCCAGGCAGCCATGAGTAAAGGTCCAGGTAACAGTACTAGGTATGGAGTCCATCTTATCATATGGACTTTAAGTCCAATGAGAAAATGATCAATCACCCCCCACAACATTCCTGCCACCATTGTTAAGTTCTTCACAAAATTAAAACTCTTTATTGAGTTTCCCTAGTATATGTTAAGTATTGTTTGATTGTAACATATTTTTTAAAGTACTGTTGGCCACAGATTACTTCTATATTCGTGGGGGTCCTAGGGAAATCCCAGTTTTACTGTAGGCACAGTATCACTTCTTTACCAATCCTTTTTGTTCCTCCTTCAATTTACACAGCACAGAACATAAGAGAACAATGAACTCACTTCAGAAGTTCTAAACATGTAAATATGGGGCTTTGTGCATTTTCTGACACACATGGACCTACTGAATCTCAACCATGAGTCCTAGACGCTTGACTGATAAAGCTCTTGGTATTTCTTCCAGGATCTGCCCTGAGGTATGGCCCATAGACAACAGATAACCTGCAACCCAGCTGATGCTCCATGCTGATGAACATAACCTAGCAGGTCTGCACTTGTCTACAAGGAACACTGGATATTTCCAAGACTCTTCACACAGTTTACTGTTTCATCAACTTAGTCTGGTTTCTGTTGCTGAAACAGAATTCTCAAGACTGGGTACTCTGCAAAGAAAAGAGGTTTGCTGTGACTCAAGCTCTAGATGCTGGAGGTCCAAAACCAAGCTCCTGTGAGTGGTGAGGGCCTCATGCTGCTTCAATTCATGGCACAATGCAAAAGGACAAGCAGGTGTGTAGACGATGTGAGGGGTGGGCTTGTTTCAAACTCCCCACTCTTGCAGTGACTAACCCAGGCTCCTAAGTGTGAAAACTCAGGGCCATAAGACAGCTCAGTGGGTAAAGGCACTTGCCATAAAGTCTGACAAACTAAGATGGGTCCTTGGAACCTAAACTCCTGCAAGTTGGCCTCTGATTTCCATACCCAAGCAACAGTATGCCCCACCCCCATAATTATATAAATGTAAATAACACTAAATTAAAATTTAAAGAGGACCACGCTACAGGAAGGCATTAGTTCTTCTCAAACACTTCTTAAAGGCCCACCTCCCTACACTGCCAAACAGTAATCAGTTTTCAGTGTGAGTTTTGGAGGAGACAAACCAAATTTAAATTATACAAGCACTTACTGTACTATATTTTAATTACTGATTGCTTGCGTATTTCCCGCAGTGAACTAAAAAGGAGGGCAGAAAATGTATCTATCGTTTCTACAGTTGTGTTTCATATAGAAAGCATTCAATAAATAACAAGTAAATGTGCATGTACTTTGTAAGTATAATCTATAACCTCTTCTGGTCTCTCACTCAAGAAACAAAAACTTTTAGATAGTAGACAAACATTAAAAGAGCTTTTGTGGTTGGCTGTTGGTTGGCTTGTAGTGTTGGAAATAGAATCAAGGACCTAGCATATGCTGAGCTACGTCCCTAGCCCAATAAAAGGGTTTTGATCTACTTCAGAATACCCTCTCCCCAAAGAAGTAATTAATCCACAACAACCCTAGCAGGGCTGAAGGTCACTTCTAGAAATTAAATATGTTGGCAATAAAGAAATACACGTGCGTGCTTTCTGGTCTTCTTTGTCTTCTTCTACTCTGAAACCCTGCACAGTGTCTCATGCCTGTAAGTCTAACGCTCTGGAAGCTGAAACAGGAGAATCTCCATGAATTTAGGGCCACCACAAGCTACAGAGTGAGCTCCAAGACAGTCCAAACTTCAACCTATGTCTCTTTCTAAAAAAACCAAACAAATAATTAGAAGCAAATTTGCCTTTCCAAAATATAGACTACCACATACACAAGCATGGAAGTATATATATGTGGGTCTGCCCACAACTAAGTCAGATTTTCCATCAGCCAGAATACATCCACATGTTCTTCTTCATGTATGTTTCAAGTACTGGTGAAAATGTGCAGCAGAATTGAGGCACAGGAACACCTCAAGAGACATTTATTACCTTTGAAAGAATAATGAGCCCTAATCAAGAAGGAGACAGATACGTACAGCACCCTTACGTGTGCTCTGTAGTGTTTTCCCCTTGGTTGCTACATAGCTATAATCAACCTACCTTCTTATCCAGACATCCTCTTATTCATTTTATCCAACATACACGAAATAAGTCCTTACTACTTAACAGGACCTTGCTAAACCCAAGGGATAAGAAGGAAAAAGAAAGTCAGGGAATTTGACCTCTTACAAAATAGAACTGTTTGCCTTTTGAGCAAGAAAAAATGGTTTTTATCAGGCAGCAGTATTAATGTGTAATGAGTGCCATGCATAGGGCTGCACTTGTGGGTTGGAAGCCTGCAGTGGGGCCTAGCCCTTAGACCAATGGGTTCAAACAGTGGTTCCCAGAGCAGAGATGGGGCATCACTCGGTGAGGATTTACCAATCCGTCCAGGAAATTCCTGATTCACACCCCTTCCAGCTCTCTGGGTTGGGGTATGAACTAGATCACTGAGTCCTTTTTAAAACTTCCTCAGCAGCTACTAATGTGAAGAGTTGAGAACTGAGCCAGGCGGTGTGTGCCTGTGATCCCAGCATTTGGGAGGTGGAGGCAGGAAAAGCATGAGGTAGAGACTATACAGTAAAGAGAGCTACTGCTTTGTCCAAGGAGGAGGAAGGACCTCCCTGCAGAACTGACATTTAAGCTAAGCTGAGATCTGGATACGTGGTCAGAAAATGACTAGTGAAGAAGAAGATGGAGGCAGAGAAAACTGCATGCTTAAGGGGCAGAGGACAGAAAAGTCCTGTGAAAGTGAGAAATGTACGGACTTCAATAAGGGCTGGAGAAAGCTAACAAAAAGTTTTAAGATTAGAGTCAAGGGGCCAGCCTGCAAGTTAGAGACTTGAACTAAAGGGCTACAGAAAGCCTTTTGTAAATGTGCTTATATTTTGGTGTTTTTGAGACAGGGTCTCTCTATGTGGCCCTGGCTGGCCTATATAGAATGCCTTTTAAAGCCAGTTGGTCGACTTTCCTAATTCTGCGGGGAGTGAAGGGTGTGGTTTGTTTTGATTTGGGTTTTGTTGTGTTTGTTTGCGGTACTATGGCTTTATGCATGGTAGGCAAACACTCTCTGCTGAGCTTTCTCCACTGAGCTATAGCTGCAGCCCCAGATTCTGTATGTTTCAAATAATCACCTTAGCAACAATAGAGAACAGACTGAAGGTAAGTCAAACTTCCAGGCCAGGGACTGAGGCAGTCCCAGTTTAGAGAAGATGCTGGTGGGTAGCAACAGTGTGGCGAAGAAGCGATCAGCCTCATGCCTGAGAGAGTAGGGTGCGGCCAGAGGAAGAAGATGTTGGAGATGCTGGTATTTAACAATCCAGTGGTGGTGGCCATGTTTCCAATAGAAGCCAAGTCCAGACCTGCACTTGTTGACTTCAAGGCAAAATATACAAGTAAAGGGCTGGAGAGATGGCTCAGAGGTTAGGAGCACCGACTGCTCTTCCAGAGGTCCTGAGTTCAATTCCCAGCAACCACATGGTGGCTCACAACCATCTGTAATGAGAACTGGCACACTCTTCTGTATATGTAATAAATAAATAAATCTTTAAAAAAAATATACAAGTGAAAATATCTGTTCAGTTCTGTGAAACACACTTAGGAGTGTACTAATGGTATGGCTATTGGACAGAAGCCATGGATATGAACGATCTAACCTGCAGAATGGTGTAAGTTTGACGTAAGAAAGCATACAGCCGGAACTCTTAGGAGCACTAATAAACAGAGATAGCAAATGGGAAGGACCAAAGCAGTAGGAAGCAAGCCAAGGGACCGAGAGAATGAAATGCACGAAAAACAAGGGGAAGGAAGCTCTGAGAAACAGAGACGGGACTCCAGGGTTGAATGGTAGTGAGAGTTCAAAGAAGGCAAAGAGCAAAAGGGCTCATGGGACTGACCGGTGACAGCAAAAGTCAATATTGACTTCATGAAAAAAGGTTTAGACACGGTAGTGCACACTTTTCATCTCAGTGCTGGAGAGGCACACAGGCAGATCACTGAGCCCGAGTCTAGCCTACTTGGCAAGTTCCAAGCCAATGGGAGAGCTTGTCTTAATAAAAATAAAAATGAAGCTTTCAGGAGCCATGCAGGTCCTGGGCCCAGGGACAAGCTGAAGCTGCATCATCTAGACAGAAGGAATTCATGGATGTCAGGTTATGGAAACCCTGGTCTGACAACTTGCCCCTGGGAGCAGCCACTAGCACCTCAGGATTCTCATCCTTAGGTCTGCTGAACCACTGTGTCTGGTTCAGAGTCTGGCAGCAGACCTCAAGACAGGGAGTTTTCCCAAAGCATCCTGTCTCACCTACAAGAGCAGAGGCGGTAGAGCAGTGGGCAGGGCTGGCTGCAGCAGCTGCAGCCCACACTTAAAATGCCTGCGAGGTCTTCACTGCATTTCTCTGCAGCCTATTTCAGAGCAGCATCAGCTGGGGCCCTGTGGAGACATTCCAGGGCTTCGGCTACCACCTGGTCCTGTATCTAGACCAATGAGGTTTAACTGGCTCCTGGGACCAGCTCATCCACTTTTTGACTGATGTCATATTCCTTCAGGACATTGCCTGCTGGCTCAGGTAAGGTGACTGGGCAGCAGCAGCCTTGAATTAATATATAAGGACCCCATCCTGAGCCAGCTGAAGACCCAGTTTGTGGTACAAAAATTCTTCAGATCACGACTCCTGAGGGACCCTTTATCGTGCTTTGAAAGAGAATGGCCCCTATAGGCTCATATATTTGAACGCTTGGTCCCCAGTTGGTGAAACTGTTTGGGAAGGACTGGGAAGTATAGCTTTACTGTCAGAGGTGTGCTCTTTTATAGGAGGTGAGTCACTAGAAGCAGGCTTTGAGTTTGGAAATAACACTGTACAATATTTTTAAAGGTAGAAGATGCCTGAGAAATGATACAAATCTCTAAATGACGACTGAGGCAAATTTTGCACACGCTATCAGTGCCAACAGTGCCCACGCCTTTCCTAGTTAGCTCGCTCACTCTGCCTCTGGTCTATAGATCAGACGTGAGCTCTCAGCTCCAGCTCCAGCACCACGCCAGCTTGCCTGCTGCCATGCTTTCCCTCATGATGGTCATAGACTCTAAACCCCTGGACCTGTGAGCCCCTCAAATTCAATTTTTCCTTTATAAGTTGCCTTGGTCATGATGTCTCTTCTTAGTAATAGAAACATAACTAAGAGTCCTAGTCCAGACACCTATGTGAGCTTCAGCCGAAACTTCTCCCTACCCATTTCCCCTGAAGCAGTCCCCCATGGCTTCAATATTACAGAATACTTGAACTCCATCCCCCATTCCATGTTCCTTTCCTGTCAACTAGGCCCTCCTTATTGGGGCAAGAGTGTGTCAGAATTAGTATTAATTATCAACTTGACACAGGCTAGAGACATCTGAGAGGAAAGTCTCGGTTAAGGGGTTGCTTAGATCAGGTTGGACTGTGATCATGTATCTGATGCAGGAAGGCCCACTGTGGGTGGCACCATCCCTAAGCAAGCAGTCCTGGGATGTATAAGAAAGCTAAGTATCAACCAGAGAGTGATACAATGAGCAAGCCAGCAAGCAAGCTTCCTCCATTGTTCAAAACCTGAGGATCCCTGCCTTCAGTTCCTGCCCTGATTTGCCTCGGTGACAGACTGTGACCTAGGAGTAGTAAACTGAAAAAACCCTCCCCTCCTCTACACTGCTTTTGATCAGAGTGCTTTATCACAGCAACAGGAAAAAAAAAAAAAAAACTAGAGCAGAATGCCTTCTGAATTAAGCTCAATGTGGGGTGGCAAGGAAGATACAGCCCCACCCACCAACTGTGTTTGGAAATAACACTGTACAATATTTTTAAAGGTGGAAGATGCCTGAGAAATGATACAAATCTCTAAATGACAACTGAGGCAAATTTTGCACACGCTATCAGTGCCAACAGTAGAAACTAGTGCTTTTCAGATGTTACATTTATAAACCTTCTAGAAAAGGCTGCAAATGTAAAGTACAAGGGAGACAAATCTCGCCCCCCCCCCCGCCACCCGCCATTCTTTCTCTATACCCACCGAAATGTGGAATTTCACAAATGCACACACATCCAACAGTCATTGCAAAGGGTTTAGGGTGGCCTAACAGGAAATCCCATCATCATATCAATGCTGCTGAGGCACAGAATGAGCATCCACACTGCTGGCAACACCTGCTGAACTATAGAGATGGCCATTTCCCATAACATCATGCTCTTCATCATGTGTCTCTACCAGAGGCCTACCTCTATCTTCTCATCATGTCGTCTGCCTTTCTCTGCTTGTATGCACAGTAGGATTACTATATTATACATTATTACACAAAGAAATTATGGGCTATACAATCGTTAGATAGACTTCTTCACATTACACAATACCTATCATGCCCAGTCACATACTCTACTATCCCCATGAATACTCTTCGACAATGGCCGTGGCCATTGGCCAACACAAGCCCGTTACAGGCATTCATAGTGATGGGTTCAGCGCACTTTGCCCCTCTCTAGCAAGGGAAAGGAGAACCAGGTAGTTTGGGCTGGGTTCAGTCTATCAGAGTGAGTCTGTACTCACAGTGCATCAGTGGGGGGAAAAAAGACTGTGACTCAGTTCTCACCAATGAACTTCAAGAGATACAGCAGCTGGAGACATATTGGAAAGCCTTGTTCTGAATGAGGCATATAAAGAATGGCACGTAATCATTTCAAGTCTCTGCCTCTGGCCAGGAAAGAGAGAAATCGCTGTCAAATTGGTATAATGGATAGCCTGGGAAATTAAACTGGGTTTTGATTTATCATGGAGACTCCTCAGATACGCAAGTACTTAACTGACTTCATAGAAATAAAAATGCAGAGCTCTCCTTGTCCCCTTCAAGTAGCTCGGCTACAGTTCGTCTTTGACAGCCTATTTGCCTTCCAGTCCTCCACTGTCAAGGTCCTTGCTATCTCCAGAAGAGCCACTGAGCTCGGCGGAGGGAAGAGAAATGCACAAGGCTCACTCACTTCCTCAGAAGTAACACACATTGCACAGTCTTCATGGACCACCATTTTGAAGTTTTCTAAGCCTTGGAATCTGCTGGTGTGCACATTAGCATTCAAATCCCCCAGATTGTTCGAAATAGCTAAAAGCACCTTATTTTAAATTAGTTCCATATGCCTTGATCCCAGCACTGGCCTCTGTGGCCCCAGAAACAGAACATGTGCCACAAGGTATCAGAAAAATCCTTCCTCCCAGTGAGTAGTCACTAAAGAGGACGATGAAAACCAGGGGCCCACCTTCTCAGTGCTAGGCAGTGTGCCTGTCAGTCTCACATCTGAAGGTCCTGAGTTAGGACCTCAGAGGGGGCAGCCACAACCTCGTATTCTGGGGCTGAAGAGATGGCTCGGTGGATAAAAGCACCTCTCTACAAGCATGAGGACCTGAGTTCAGATCCCCAGCACTCACGTAAAATGCCTAGTATGGCCACACATGCCTGTAACCCCAGCCCTGGGAGGTAGAGACGGTAGTTCCAAGAACTCACTGGCCGGCCAGCCTATCCTAAATGGCAAACTTCCAATTCAAAAAGAGATGCTGCCTCAAGGCAGTAGGGAGGGAGCAATAGAGGTAGACACCCTCTGTCCTGCTCTTGTCTCCCCACATGCACACATGGGTGCACATACCTGCATACCCATGGGCATGCAACACACACACACAGACACACACTATTAGAACAGTGGCTCTCATCCTTGGTCACTCAGAGTCACTTGAATACTTTAAAAGAATGACACTTGCACCGGGCGGTGGTGGCGCACGCCTTTAACCCCAGCGCTCGGGAGGCAGAGCTAGGCAGATCTCTGTGAATTAGAGGCCAGCCTGGGCTACAGAGTGAGTTCCAGGAAAGGTGCAAAGCTACACAGAGAAACCCTGTCTCGAAAAAAACCAAAAAAAAAAAAAGGAATGACACTTGCCTGGAGCCTATGCCAGACCAGACCAATGAAATCAGAACGTCTGGAACTGGTATCCAGACAGCAAGCATTTTCAAGTGGAGTCCCCAGATGATTTTCATGCATACCAAAGGTTCATTAAGTAAGAACTAGGTTTGGCTGTACATAACAGAAAATAAACACCAATGCCTTAAGATGAAAGGCTTTTCTCTCTCTTATGCAGAGGTTGTAAGTCTGTGCCAGCTGTGTCTGACACAACTCCTTGGAGCCAAGGACCTCAGCATAGTCTGTCTTCCTGGATCTACTGTCTTCACATCAGCCTTCTAGTCTCAAGAGCATGTCATGATCTATGATGCCTGCTCAAACTCCAGCCATCGCATCCCAGGACCAAAGAAAAAGGGAGGGAAAAGGAGCAAATGACACAAACCCCTTTCTAGAAGGACTCACCTCAGATGTCTTGCTGGAACAGCACACTACACTTCTAACTGACTGGAACTGAATCATGTGACCACATTTGGTTACAACAGAAGTTGGGGAGTATGGCCTTTAACTGATGTATTAGTCACTTTTCTCAACACTGTGACCATAAACCTAACAGAAACAACTTCAGGGAGAATTTATGTGGCCCATGGCTTGAGGGTCTGGTACATCATGGCAGGGAAGGCATCTTGGTGATGCTGGCTCACAGCCATGACACTTGAAACATGAAGCTGTTCCTTGCTCACAGACCAAGAAGCCAAGAAGGGACAGGAAGCAGGGTCAGACTAGAAATGCCAAGGCTTGTTCCCCAGTTACCTATTTCTTCTTGAAGTTTCCACAGCTTCCCAGAATACCAGCAACTGGGGACCAAATGTTCGAGCACATGAGCCTATGGTTTTCCCCGGACCATAATGACTGGTCTGAAGGTCCCGTAGCTAAAGAAGAGTAGAAGGTGGAGGGCAGGACATCAGTCAGCATTCATCACACTGATGAAGAAATCTGCACTGAGGTTCAAGCTCTCTCCAAACTTGTTCTTTTATACCTCATAGTTTGTGTGTGTGTGTGTGTGTGTGTGTGTGTGTGTGTGTGTGTGCTATACATTAACTGTGCATATTCATGGCATTCAGTGTGGTATTTCAGCACCTGCATACAGAAATGCCTGGATCAAATCAGAGGAATGGACATTACCTCTCCTTGTTACGTATGTGTTTAGAACCTTGAAACTCCTCTCTGCCGTTGCATATATAATAGGCTGTTGTGAACTGCAGTCTTCCCTGTGCTAAGGAGCAACAGATCTTATTCCTTCTATCTCTCCATGTTTTGTCCTTATTAGCCAGGCTCCTTTCATCGAGCCTCCCCTGACCCTCTGCACCTCCGCAGCCTTTAATAACATCTTTCCACACTTGGGCCATTTCCCCAAGCTAGTGCTACAGAGGACATTTGTATGACATGTGACATGAGATACTGTGAGGCCACGTTTACCTTTTGCTAGAGCCAGACATGCTGAAAGCACAAAACCTAGCAGGCTCTCTTGTCTGTGAGGTCAGGATCAACTCAGGTGGCTTCAAAGATTGGGCTAAGGACCCAGGGATATGTGTTCATTACACACTACCCGTCCCCGCTCTGGTCAAGGTGCACATTCGAGTCAGAAGGCCTTCGCTGCATGACCCTTAGCTAAGAATAGACAAAGATCCTTCTGTGCCATACTGACTGGCAGATAGGTAAAGCAGCAGATGCCCTTGAAATAATCTTCCAATTTGAGTTGGGGATAAACTCAGTTGTAGAGTGCCAGCACATCTGATGCTCTGGGTTTCATCCCCAGCTTTACAAAAATAAGAAAGCAAATAAATCACCGATTTTTCTTCCACGTATTTAGCACTGAGATCATTCTTCCAGCTTCTGGGTACAATCAAGTAGCTAGAGATGATGCTTTTCAGTAACGGCAGAGCCATCTCACACAAAAAGCATGGGACAAATTGCCCAGTTAATGTCCCACACCTCACTTATACAGCTTGCCTTGAAGTTCTCTTGGTTCCTCTGAACACCTTTGGGCCACACGGTATCGTTATGGCCACAGCAGAGGGTCCTCAGTCACAGCATTCCCACTGCAAAGCAGGTGGTTTCCAATTCTCCACCCTCAGCTGCTGTAGGGAAGGCACACTATTGCCTCTCGACCGGATGACAGTGTTGATAAGGTAAACTACAAAACATAGCCCATGTCCACCACTCCTAGTTAATGCTTGACAAAAATGATTATCTCTTCAAGAGGCCTTTAAGAAATAGCATGAGCCGAACGCTGTTCCTCTGAACTTCACACTCTGCCCCATCTCCTTGGCACTTCAGAACTGGGCTGTACTTCAGAAGAGTATGTAATAGGTCGCAGTGAGGGGATGGCAGTTGTGTTTCCATCCAATCTCACGTCTGTCTTTGTAAGAAGTGGACATTGGGATATGGACGCACACAGAGGACAACACAGAGCTGCCATCTCCGAGCCAAGGGAAGCTGATCCCTGAAGCATCACTCTGAGACATAAAACTGTTGCTAGAGTTTTCCTGCCTGGCCCACGGTCAGGATAAATCTCTTTCACCTGCCAGTCCCACAGCCGCTCAGACCCAACCAAGTAAACACAGAGACTTTTATTGCTTACAAACTGTATGGCCGTGGCAGGCTTCTTGCTAACTGTTCTTATATCTTAAATTAATCCATTTCTATAATTCTGTTCCTTGCCACATGACTCGTGGCTTACCGACATCTTTACAGGCTGCTTGTCCTGACGGTGGCTGGCAGCGTCTGGCAGCGTCTCCTTCCACCTTCCTGCTCTTTTTATTCTCTCTGTTAGTCCCGCCTATACTTCCTGCCTAGCCACTGGCCAATCAGTGTTTTATTAGCAACACATTTGCCATACAGAACATCCCACAGCATAAAACTGTCAGTTCATCCCCTCAGCCTGTGCTTGTTATGGCAACCCTAGAGAACTGGCATAAGGAGTGACTTAACCAAAAACATTAAGTAGGATTAAATTATAGCACAAAGCATAAAGTCAATATTAACATATCGAACGGATATAAATGAATGACTGAATGAATATGAGTAGAGGATTGACCAAGCACTCACATGGAAATAGTTCATACATATTGATGCTCTACTCTTAAGGAAGTGGAGTGTAGTAACACCCGTTCCTTACACAGCACACAGTGACTTCCTTCTATGAGTACTGGAGGCCAAGGGGAGGAAAATGGCTTTCCAAGTGGAAAAACCCAACAAACACTGACTCAGCCTAATCAAAGCTAATCTCCACACTGTAAGTCATCGTCACAGCCCAAGACCCAGCTATGCGGGCTAAGAACAGCCTGCTTTGGTGGTAGTCTTTCCTCCTAAGAACTGGTAAGCCTGACCCGAACATGCCAAAAACACCAAACAAATCCCCATTCCAGCCGAAGAACAACCTAAAAATACTTTTCAAAACTGCCAAGGTCATCAAAAACAAGGAACCGAGAAACTTAGCCAAGAGCATCCTACGAAGAGATGACTCAATGTCACGTGGTGCCCTGGATGGGGTCCCGGAACAGGAAACGGATATTAGGTAAGAGCTCAGGAAGTCTGAATTAAGTGTAGACGTTAGTTATTAAAAGATGCTGATGGGGGATGTTGACAATAGGGAGGTTCATGTGTGATAGGAAACATGTAGGATGTTTCTGTGCCTTCCTCAATTTACCTGTGACCCTAAATTTTCTCTAAATATCTATAAAATAAAAAAATGCTAATAATTTATAGAGAGATGCACTCCATAGAATTTCTGTGTGTGTGTGTTGTGTTTTTGAGACAGTCTCATATAGCCCAGGCTGTCCTACATCTCACTTCGTAACTAAACACATCCAAGTTCTGGGATTACAGGCATGCAACCACCATTCCGGGCTACCCCATAGAATTTCAAGAAGTCTCTTTTCGTCACCATTTGCAAAGGCCCCAAAGGTGGCTGTAGAGCAGGCTCCTGCCACTGGACAGTTCACTGGTATGCACATGGCAGAACCAAATAAGCCCCGTTGGAGTAATCTGCAGGAACATGTGGTAGCTTCACAGGTCTGGAGTTCTAGAGGATCAGACAAGAAAGTAACAGACCCCAACTGGCTACCAGTTCAGTAACAATTTCTTGATAGATTCACCTGTGTCCAGAGTTAAGTCTGAGCCTCCCAGCCTCAGTAATTACTTTCTCAGTATCTTTAAAGTTAAAATGGGACTTACAGATGCTGACTCATACTAGCGGAAATCAGCGGGTATAATACAACAAAACAGGGTGCCAGGCAGTCAGGCAAACCCAACAGGCTGAGCCAGATGGGGTGAGGCCTGAGAATGTATATTCTAGCCAGGGATCCAAGGCTGCTGCTCCATGAGAACCATACATTAAGTAGCTTCAGTCTAGACCAGCCACATAGGAAATGTGAAGAGCAAAGCTTGTTGGTAAATTGTGTCTGAATTTGGTCATAGGAAAGGTTGACCACATGACTGTTCAATGAATCAGGCTATAGCTACTTCTGTCTGCATAAGAGAAGCAAACAGACTAGCAGCCCTCAGTGTCTTCAGCACTGGGTTTAACAGCTCTGAGAGTACAGCCACCCCGTACTGAAGTACAATTTGGCTTGTCCTGTTGTAGTGTCCCAGCAAGTTTACCTGATTTCATCATCTGACCTGTGACATCCATGGCCCATACAAAAAACTCACAACAAGTGATTCAAAGCATATTAAAAACAAGACGCTTACCTGGAAACCATAACCATCAGAGGAAAGCCAGCTGGAGCCTTACCCACAGCTCAGGCATGAATTCATTTCTAACGGATGGGATCAGAATGGGGAGAACTCGGGATCTGGTGTCATTTGTTCAGCAATGTTCAGGAAAGGGACAAATGATAGTTCACAAAGTCCAGCATGCAGAAGCCTGACAGGGAAAGTCTGTTTTGAAAGTGAATTCTGGGGCCTCTCTTGTCGTGCCTCAGCCCTTGACTACTCCTATTAAGTATAGCCTAACTTAGGCGGTTGCATATGTGTAAGCATGTTAAGCACACACCCCAACTGATTCTGAGAAGTCCTGGAAGTCCAACGGTCTACTTTAGTGGTTTTTCAATCCTAGCTCACATTAGAAATATCTGAGAGGAGGAGGAAGTGGGAGCAGGAAGGGTCCTTATGGATGCTCCCAGCCCCCAGTACCAGTCGGATGAGAACATCAGTGGTGAGATTCAAGCAGACATGTTTGCTGAAGCTTCATGTGTGTTCTGATGCTTAGTGCCTCCAGGTAGTATTATTTTTCTGGGTTGTTAGGCATCAAGATTCTACCATTCCTCCCAGGATATTTAGATTTAGGTCCTGGGCAAGGCCCTAGACTCTCTGTCTAGTATCTGGTGTTTGAGAGATGTATACATCTTGCCTTGCTGACTCAGAAACTGATCCTTGGAAAGACCGGAGTTGCTTTTATCCCAACCCCGGCCCAACACTCTCCACCCCTGTTTTGGAGAATCCAAGCATAAAGGGAATGTGCTACCTACCGCTGAGTATCAATAAAACCCAATGCTTTACGGTTGAGCCCCTGCAGCCCCACGCTTACAGCTAATGTAACAAAACAGTTCCCTCGTGTTTAAATACTGCAGTTAGCCACTCAGCTCTATGACAGGCAAGTATTTAGTAAGCAACTAATAGAATAACAAATTTAAGGTCCACAGTATGCTAAACGGGAATCATGTGAAATGCTAACTCTGTAGTCAAGGAAACTGAGGCACAACGGTGAGGGCAAATTGCCTGTTAAGCTAAAGTCACCTGAAGGATGAACTTAACCCCCAACAGGGAAGGCTAGAGGTCCATTATCTCATCCTAGCACTATAACGCTGCAAGGAAGCAGGAGTTAAAGGGCCTGCACACGTCACTTCCTGTCTGAAAAGCAACCACAGAAAAGATTAAGCAAGCTAGTGTTTGTTCTATCTCTAGCAAGTGCTGGGCTCCAACCTTTACTATTTCATTTCATCAGAGTCAGACATACCCCTATTGTTGTGGACACACAACACCACTTTACACAGTGGCAGAAAGAACCGCATTGCTGGATAGCACTGTTTAAAGTGTGTGTGTGTGTGTGTGTGTGTGTGTGTGTGTGTGTGTGTGTGTGTATGAGGAGGCAGGGAACAAGTCAACATAGTCTTCCAAGTGGATTCGGCAGGCTAGAAACTGGAGAAAGCTGGCTGTGGGTACATGTCCGTCAGGCGAGAGGAGACTAGGCAGTGGCTAGGGAAGGAGTCTTGAAGGAAGGGAA
Organism: Peromyscus nudipes; assembly: GCA_902168325.1. Classification (NCBI taxonomy): domain Eukaryota; kingdom Metazoa; phylum Chordata; class Mammalia; order Rodentia; family Cricetidae; genus Peromyscus; species Peromyscus nudipes. The sequence goes on from CABHPH010148424.1 coordinate 36,357, forward strand.
GCCCTGGGTGTTATTGAAACTGGGAGTCACAGGATGTATTCAGTTACCCAACCCCATAGCCAATTAAAAGAACCTAATTAATAATGGAAATGTGGCCACATGGGGAACAGGGACAAAGGGATCCAGCAGGACCCCCAAGTCTATTGTTTGGGGTCCTAATGTAAGTAAGATTGAAGTTTAAACAAAAGGTCAAGGATGTGCACATCTAAACAGTCCTGGTCTAGGTGTGGTCCTGCCCATCACTAACCCATTATTTTCTGGGCTTCAGTCTCATCCTGCATAACGGTCTGAGAAATTACTAGAACTGTGTGAGATCTCTTCCTGAGAGACAAGTTTCCCACTCTGGTTGCACCTTTCCTTCCCCCAGTCTGAAATTCCTGGGGAAATTCTCATTTCTTTGGGGTCCATTGTTTCAACAGTCTGGTAGCCAGATTGAAGGAGATAAGTGTCTCCTGAAAAATACCTTCATTTCTACAATGCCAGGTGAAGGAGATCTTTGACTCACAAAGAATGGGCTGCCCGAGGTCTGAGAATGTGGTAAGGGTTTTTGTTCAGATATACTTACTTCTCGGGGCGAATCTTAACAAGTCAGGGCAAATAGATGAGGTTCATCCGCTTTCAGGAATGACAAAACATGGTGTTGCCCTTGGAGAAAATCTCAAGTCTCCAGCTCTTGTATGGAAAGAGAACAGCAATCCCTTTGTTCTGCACCTGTCTGAGCTTCTCTTCCCAGGTAGTGAGTGGTACAGGATGAAGAAGAGACTGCAAACCTAAGTCTTTAACTTCAAAGTACTTTCAACATTCCGCCAATAGCCTAGAGCCACTGCCTATGTCTTCAGGGCAAACACTGATAAGTGGCAGCCGACAGCTACCTTCTCCCTATCTCCATCTGATTAGGGCCATCTAACAGCCCATCTGTCTAAAAGAAGCTACACAACAGATCTGCCTTAAAGAAATCTGCCTGCTTTCCAACATTCCTAAGGTTGAATGCATTTGTCAGAGATGACGGTTAATCTCAACTGCCAACCTGATGATGAGATCAAGACTCACTTGGCTTCTGGGCATGGCTTTGAGGGACTGTCTTGATTCAGTTGATTGAAGTGCGAAGATGTACCTACTGTGGATGGAACCATTCCCTGGGCTGGGACCCCAGGGTGGATAAGCAGGAGAAAGTGAGCTGAGTACAAACATTCATCCCTTCCTGCTTCTTGACTGTGGATGTGATGTGACCAGCAGCCTCACATCCCTCCTGCCTTGATGTCTCTGCTTGATAGGCTGTTCTCTTGAACTGTGAGCCACCATAATGTTGCTCTTAGCACGTACCAAGAAAAGTAGTAATACATTAGGTAATCAACACGCAGTGAGGCCTTAGGAAGTCTAGAACGCTCATTAGATAAACAGAGAGGATCTAAAAGAACCGAGACGAAGAGGTACAAAGACAGATTTCAGAGAGGTTGAGAAAGGGGTGTGTGCCTTAGCTCATTTGGGATGCTGTGACACACTGTCATAAACTGGGAAGCTTATAACACGAGTTGATTTCTCGCAGTTCTGGAGGCTGAGAGTCCACGGTCAAGGCCTGTTTGGTGTCTAGTAAGCACCCACCCATTAGCTAACAGGCCACCATTCTCTCACTGTAATCTCACGCAGCAAAAGGGCTGAGGGGACCCTCTGACCACTTTGACAAGGCCACTAACCTCATCTCTGAGGGTTCTGTCCCCAGGACCAAAGCACCTCCCAAAGGCCCCACTTCCTAATGCCTAATTCTTAACCTTGGGGTTTGGGTTTGTTATGATTTGAATGTGGATGAAAACTTGCTTCCCAAGTGGTGGCACTGTTTTGGGAGGTTGTGAAACCTCCCTTAATGGGGGGAACATAGCTGGAGGAATAAGAATGGGTCACTGGGAGTGATCAGTGGGCTTGGGACTGCCTGTTTCCTACCCTGTCTTGATTTCTTGGTCCACTGAACAAGCCGACCCATGCTCTGGTGCCATTGCTACAAGCCATTCCAGTCACCGTGTCTTTCCCACACCCTCAAACCAGGAGCCAAAACGAATTCTCCCCCTTAAGCTGTCACGTGTCAGGTGTTTGGTCTCCACACTGAGAAGGGTAATGAATGTAAGACTTCAACAATCTGAGTGCTGGGGGCGTATACACACTGAGACCACAGAGGGAAGAATGGCACCAGCTGACAGGAGCCTCCTGCACCGTAAGAGCATCGGAATGACGCAGTTCTCATCCCAGAACAAGCCTTTGGGGCTCTCCCTGTGGGCTGTGCACAGCTCTGGGCCCACAGGCATCAACTGGAAGGTGCGCAAAATTAAGCAGGAAAACCCCCACCCTTAACTGAGTGGGAATGGAGATGCCCAAAGCCCTATGAGGCATGCTTTCCCTTACAAGGGCAGGTAAATTAGGGAAGTGTGAGTGACAAGGTTACCAGAGTGAGGAAGCAGGCAATGATAGTCTGTGGGAGCCCACAAACGCTTCCTAGTGAGAGTTGAGCTTGCTTTATACAGCAGGGCTGCATTAGCAGATGGCTTGACCACGTGCATGGTCACCAGGTGTCTGGATGGTCTGCAGTTGGCTGTGCTGGGGGAGGTCTTTTGCTCCACCCCTTGGCATTCCTTTAAAAGTCCTTTAGTAGCGACAGAAGGGGCTGGTGGGTTTTGACCCAGGCCCTCCCAAGGCTGTCCTATGTTTCTAACTGTCTCTCTCCCCTATATTTTTATCTACATATTCCTCGTTTCTCCCTGCTAAAGAGTATCCTGGGGGAAAAAGTGGGGGCAGGCCTCCCACAATAGTCATGCCTAAAAGAAAGTTCAGTGCACAACTGGAAACACATCTGGGGCCTTCAGTGATGGCAATGACTGAGCAAATATTGACATCATTCTACATTTCAGTCTTTTTCGTTGCATTCCTACTATGATCTATTTGAAAATGTGTAAACTATTATTTAAAAAAAGAAAACTCATGAGCTGACTGAAGTCGGCTGATTGAAAAGTATATTATTTTCCAAGCCTAATACTATGTATTTTATTTCCTCAAGGCATGTAGCTGGGTAAATCACGTGCACCAGACAAATCAGAATTAATGGTTCAAGGTTTGTTTCTTCCTTCATCCAAGTAATAATAGCTGACAGCATTTATATTGCTTCCAGGCGGGCTGAGCTCACATTGCCCACCTCGGGTACAATCTCCTTAAGACCCAAGCCCATTGTTAGTTCTTCATGGGCTGTAAATTGTGTATGAGCCACTAATAACAGAATCTCAGCTAGCAAATAGTGCTGGACCTACCTGCAAACCACTGACCCTTCAAAACCAGCAACAGCACCAAAGGCTTAGTACATTCTCGGGCGCCACAACTGCAAAACTAGCTTATTGTTCCCAAGAACTATCTGATGTACATTCATGAACAATAAAATTGGGAAATTCTATAAAAAAAAATCATTTAAAAAATTAAGGAAATTATCCTTTCTATTTACAGAAACCTCTATGAAAGCAAATACTACGTGATATTTTAATGCTTTAATATCAATTTTTCCACATCTCTTGCAACTGTGACCATCATAGAAACGGAGGCTTTGTCTACTTTGTCTAGTATTTTTCACTCCTGTGAGAATAGTCTTCATGGAACATAACACTCCAGAGACATCTGTGAAAAGAAAGGAGTTGCCTGAGGTGAAAATGAACTTTACGAGCATTTGTGAAATACCCTTAACTAAAGCCACCGTGAGAAATAAAAGGATTTGACAAGCCTCTCCAACAATCACACACCTCTTCTTCACATTTATGTTCATGGGCATTTCCATAGCTTACTTCACTTAAAAGAACAGCACAGGAGAGGGCCCCCTCATTACCACTCATCTGAGAAACTCAGGAGGGTGGTAATGGAGGGACCCAGGCTCTGCAATGCTGTCACCGGCTGGCCACTGCTTCCTGGGAGACTTCTGACTTTCTCTTCCTTGTTTATTTCTTTGTTCCGTGTGTGTGTGTGTGTGTGTGTGTGTGTGTGTGTGTGTGTGTGTGTACGATGTTTCATGTGTATAGGCACACGTGTTTGTGCATGCATGCTGGCATGTGCAGGTAAAGGCCTGAGGTTCAAGGGTATCACCTTTCCTATTGCTCTTCGACCTTATCACTGAGACCCACAGGGTCTCTCAGTCAAACGCAGAGCTCGGCAACATGGCTAGTCTCTGCCTTCGGAGGCCAGGCTGTCAGGCAGGCCACCATGCCCATCTATCATTTATGTGGGTTCTGTGGGGTGTGAACTCTGGTGCTCTTAGTTGTGTGGGAAGCAATTTTACCACAGAGTCATCTCTCCAGCCCCATCTTCTTTCTTCTTTTGTTTTTTTAAGGCGGTGTCTCCCTCTACAGTCCAAGCTGGCTGGGAATTCACTTTGTGGTCCAGGCTGAATTTGTGCCAATCTTCCTGCCCTGGCCTCACCAGTGCTGGGCTTTCAGGCTTAAGGCATCATGTCCAGCTACCTCTCAACATTTCTAGGACTCATTTCCTTATCTGTATAGTGGGGTTAACCATGAGAGCTTCCTATAAGTATGTTCATGATAACTAACATTTATGCGAGATTATGTACCAAAAATCAGATAAATACTTCACGTTTCATACTTTTTATGTAAAGAATATCATTTAATACTTGTAACAGTCCAGTGATGACTTTCTCTCCTGCTGATGAAAGAGTGGGGGCATTTAGATGTACGGCTACCTGCTAAGGTCATACAAGGAAAACAAGCCCAGGACGGAAACACAGATACTCTGTACTTCTCACCTCTATGCTCAGTGTGCATCTGGACATCCAGATTGTCTGCAGGCACAGAATAAAGGGTAGTAGTGTTGCCTCCCAAGAGAGGAACGGAGTGTCTGGGGCACTTAATCAACACTTTAAATTTAAACATCCTTGATGTATCCTTTAAGCTTTACAAAAATGGCCTGCTCCAAAAAATAATAAACCATGAAAAGGGTCTGTGGAAAGTGAAATTCCTACAAGCGTTGACAAAAATGAGCACAACACCCCTTATACAGACTTAGGGTAGGAATAGCACTTGGACTGGCCAGCACTATACACTCTTGGAATCACATACACGCCCTTGCAGGCACCCAGGTACCACAGGCTGAAGGTTCTGCTGCTCCATCAGTCTTTTTGGCTGATGCAGAAGTCCAGTCTTCGGCTCTTATAAAGGATTACTGAATGCCAGCATGGTCCCAACCTCAGGAGTTTGGCACATGCTCATCCCTACCAGGAGTCTTCATCTCTCAGTTTACCCAGGCCATCCTTCGCCTATTGCATTTTAATATAAACAGCATAACTGCCATCTTCTCCTGCGTGCTCCTTAAAACAGCAATTTCTTTTTTCTCAACATCATGCATCACCACTGGCTGACACACTATATTTGTTGCTGATCTGTGTCTCCCCGGGCTCAGGCCCTTAGGAGGTCAGCTTCATGAGAGCTGAGTCTTCACCATTGCCCGTCACTGTTATGCCTACAGTGTCCAGAGGAGTGGACTCTCATTTAATAAATGAAATTACTGTGGCCTTTGGAATTGACTATTTCTTCTAAAATGGATGGTATTTATTTCACAAAAATCAACATTGTCCAAAGAAGAGGATGACATGCATTGTAGTTTAAGAAAAAGAAATTCTGTGTCCCCAGCATGTTACAGTAAATATCTTTCCATTGCCACAAACATCAATTTAGAGATTCTTCCCTGAAACTTCTAACTACAAAAGGGAACACGTTCCAAAGAGTGTTCATGTTGATTTGAACTGAGGTAAAAACATCACAGAGATTGAATTAAGGCCCCAGGTTTCTAGGCTAACATGCCCAGCAAGTTACCTATAGTCCCTACACCTCAGTCTCCACTCTATAAAAAGCTGATTATAGCAATACTTAACCCATAAGCATGATGCACACATTTGATTGGCTTAACCAAGAATTAAATGAGTTTAAGGATGAAGAAGGTACTTGGAAAGTGTTGGAGTGTGACATCCCTGTGGACTTAATTCAAACCCTTGAGAGGAGTAAGGTGGTTTCTTGAAGTTACCACTAAAATACCTTGTAAAGTTAAGTGAAATTTAAAGTGGAGAAGAGACAGTAAAATTTGATGGAAGGTCTGAGCCCAAACACCTCTCAATGCTGAGTTGCCCGAGCTTTGTCTCTTTAAGTTTGATTGAGCAAATCTGTAACAAAACCTTTAGAGAACAGTGCATTGTCAATATGGCTGGCCCCCCCCCGGGGGGGGTAACAATTTAAGACCCCCACAGAAGGAGGAAAAGGTTTTAACACAGTGTACACTATTTGATCAAAGTACAACAATGTAAGAGCCAAATCCTAACCCTGGCCCTCTGTGGTGGTTTGAGGAGATGGCCCCCATAGGCTTGTATATTTGAATGCTTAGTTACCAGGCATTGTTTGAAAGGATTAGAAGCATTAGGGGTGTGGCCTTGTTGGAGGAAGTGTGTTGCTAAGGGTGGCCTTTGAGGTTTCAAAAGCCCATGCCA
>CABHPH010148425.1:477-20668 GCA_902168325.1 Peromyscus nudipes
TAAATAAATAAATAAATAAATAAATAAATAAATAAATAAATAAATAATGGAAGGAAGGAACGAAGGAAGGAAAGAAGGAAGGGAGAAACTGGTCTAGAACTCACCAAGTAGGCTGGACTATCTGGCCAGCAGGCCCCAAAGATCAACTTATCTCTATCTATCCCTCCCATCTTCACCCTCCTGCAGATCCCGTTCCTCTCCTCTCAGCACTAGGATACTAAGTACATTCCACCATGCCCAGTTTTATTTTTTTAACTTTGAGTTCTAGAGACCAAAGCCGGGTCCTTACACGTTTGCTGAGCACGTTACCAGCTGAGCTATCTCCCTAGCCCTGCCTTTGTATTTTTAAGGCATCATTATGACAGCCTATACATTCTTCATTTAAGGATATTAAAAAAGCTGATGAACAAATGGAGTCAAAGACATGTTCCTCTGAAGGAAATACCAGCTCTGTTTCTCTGTGTGATGTGAGTAGCACCAAGTCCCCCTGCGCTGACCAGTCTGAGGAAGTCATCCACCATCCAAAGGTAATGGGGTCACCTGTCAACATGCCTGCATACATGTTCTCCAATGCCCAAATAATCCTTATAAAATGTGTAATTGATTTAAAATTAACTAATACTGTACCATTAAGTCCACAAAACATTTGCTCTCTTTTCCTTGTGATACAAAGGAGATCATCTAATGAATCACATTTATGTCAAAAGTCTTTGTTGGGGAGGGGGAAAAATCTTATGAAAATATGCCGTTCCTTCCTAGAAGGCAATCCATGGATTAAAACAGCATCTTGAAGTGTGGGATACACCACCAGGGCCACCCCAGATTAAATTGGGTCAAGATGTTCTGAACTGAATCTAGAGGTCATCCAATGGGACTTCCAGGTCCTTGTGTCTAGGAACAAAGAACTGGACCAGCAACAAGTGAATAGTCATAGAAATTTAAACCTACTATTAAGAAGGAAAAGGCACACCTAAGAATGGAAGTAAGCTTGAGAGTTGCAACCAGCCCAGTATCATGACCTTTGATTGGTCATTTACATACTACCCACTTTCTCTGCATGTAGTCCTGGTGGAGAGGGGTTTTTAGCTAATCTCAATGTCTCTTTCACCGGCCACTCCCGCAGCAACAGCCTGGAGGCAGACAAGCCCCCACATACAGTTCTGACCTCGGACGCAGCTCCTTGGATAGAGATACTTGACCCCAGGCATACTTTTCCCTGCTCCCAAGACAAAGATCACCCTGCTTTATCCCTCCCTGCCCCCAACACCACTCAGTACTCTCTTCAGTCACTACCCTACCCTGTATCATTTCTCTATCACAATTTATCTCCTTCCTCTTAACCCACCTTGGGCTCCAGACCCACAGCTGAATGTTCTCAGTACCTTCCCTGGTTAGGTTTCTATTGCCATGATAAGCACCATGCTCAAAAGGAACTTGGGGAGAGAAGGTTTATTTCAGTTTACAGTTGTAGTCCATCATGAAGGGAGGTCAGGGCAGGAACTGAAGCAGAGACCATAGAGGCTGCTTACTGACTTGCTCTCCATGGCTTGCTCAGGTTGTTTTCTTATACAACCCCTGCCCAGGGGTGACACTGTCCACAGTGAGCTGGGACCACCCACATGAAAATGCACCCACAGATTTGCCTACAGGCCAATCTATTGTAGGAATTTTCTCAATTGAGATTCTCTCAAATGGCTCTGACTGTGTCAAGTTGGAAAAAACAAACAAAAACAAACAAACAAACAAAAAAGAACCAGCCAGCACACCTTGTCATAAGCATCTCCCTCCACCCGGTTCCCTGAGCCCCGGAGCTCTCCCTCTCCCCAGCCCCATATTACTGGCCCTGTGTGCTGTTTTGTATTTGTTACCTCCGACCAGAAGTCCCTCATCTGGCCAGTTCCTGTGTGGTGGCTTCAGTGTCCTTAGCCTCCAGCTGCCAATCCCCCAACAGCTGTCCTGGGCCCACTGTTACCTCCCAAACTAGAAAGCCATTCTTCTTCCTAGTGCTAACAGACAATTCAGAGTAAAGCACCCTTGGCTCTTCCTGCTGTCTCCCAGCCCACCTTCTCCCTCTCATCTGTCGGCTATCTGCCTGATGGTATACCCCAGCCCTCCTGATGCCCTGTGTGACACAGCCAATCAGCTGTTTCACATTTTAGATACAATGCATTCCCTTTTACTATGTGATCTTCTTGATATTCACACTTATTCTTTCCCCTTCTTTTCTGTCACTTTTATTTTTCTAAAGGTTCATTTGTATAAACACATAAAAATAATTTTCCGTCCAACAAGACAGCTCAGCAGGTAAAGGGGCTTGCTTTCACCAGACATGCGCATGCACACATACATATACACACACATATATGCACACATGCACACACATATAGGCATGTGGGCAAAATAAATTAATAAAATCAATTTTTAAATTTTTAAAGAAAAGAATTTTCAATTTTGAATGCTATTCTTTTTGTTTTGTTTATTGTTGTTGCTGTTTGTTTATTTGTGGCTTTTTTTAGCTTTTATGTTAGTTTATTTTGTTTTGTTTTTTAGTATATAGTCCACAAGCTCACAGAAGCTCTCTGGATAGAAATCAGAGGTCATTAATCTGAATGAGGAAAAAGAATCAGAACTTTCCCCACTGGCCCTTGGAAAAGGTTTAACACTACTTTTGAATGTAAGAAATAAACTACTGTCAGGTTGTCAATAACTGTGGATGTCACCAATGGATGCCATAGGAATTTTCATTTATTTCAAGTACCCAGCAGAGTAAAATTTATAGCATCTAGCATGTAATAAAAAATCAGTGAAATAAAACAAAACAAAAAACAGCTGACAGGATGGCTTAGTGAGTAAAGTCTTCTGACAACCTGAGTTCAATCCCCAGTACCGCACGGTAGAAGAATAGAATGGACTCCTGAAAGTTGACCTCGGACCTCCACATATACCTGTGGCATGCATGTGCACATGTAGACACACACACACACACACACACACACACACTTTATTAATGTAAAAACATTGAGTTTATGTGAGACTATCCAGTAGAAAGTCTTTATGACTTTAAGATTTCCTAGATATATTATCAAAAACATACTGATAAGAAAAATAATAATAAATTAGACATTATTAGAGTGAAGAACATTTCCATTTATAAAACAGATTCAAGTAACAGGATAAGCCATAAACTGAAAGTATTTATAAACCACTTATCTACTGTAGGACTTGAGCTCAGGCTAAATTAAAAACTCCCAAAGCATTAAAATAAGAAAATAGCAGTACCCCCATTACAGAGCGAGAAGCACAATGTGAGTGGTATAGGTGGGTGCAGGGTAAGGAGCTGGACTGGCATCTGAGAGGCTGGGGAGAGCAGCTTGCAAAAGGCAGAGGAACCTTCCAGGGAAGCAGTTGTGTTAACTATGATAACTGTGTTAACAGTCTCATCAGTACCTAGCTATTTCCAAACTCCTAGAATACACACGTATGTGCAGTTGGCTATGTGCAAATTATAACTCAATAAAATTCAAAAATAGATGAGATGAAATGTTTAATTCTCTAGGAGATTTATCAGACTGGTTTGTGTCTCTATAGAAAATGCGTATCTCATATTTTTACATCAGGTTATCTTAAGACATTCTATAATCCATAATATACTAGGTATGACATTTCTCATGATTTTACAGAGATTTTTCATTTTGATTTTGTCTTATTTCATTTTATTTTTTCTGTCTTGTTAACATTGTTTAACCAATACTCCTTTTTTAAAACCTGCATTTTTTTTTAAATCCTAGAGACAAAACAAAAAGTAAAATAAAATAAAATTCCGCCTTTTAAAACTGTCACTCACAACTGCATATGGGGGCACTGAGCTGAATGCTGGCACCCCAAAAATTTTTAAAAATGACAATAGTAAAATCTCCTGAATGCATGACAGCTACATATTAATTCAGTATCAAACATGTAATGAAAATAAGTTTTCCTGGCTGCCTCACATGTACTGAATGCGACCCTGTCACTTCAGTCTTAGCTCTGAGCACACAGCCTGTGCACTTTACAGTATGTGTGCCCTCACACCATGCCACCCAACCGAACTGGAACACTTTCAAGGCTAAAATCCTAGTAAAACATTGACCTCTTACACTTTCTCTGCTGACTTCTTATCCTCGATTAGAGCATGAGATTGAATCCAGTCTAACAAGATTAAGGAAAACTGATTCTGTTATTTCTTGCGATTCTTAGCTACCTGACATGTGAGTGCTTTCTTTTTAATTTTTTAATTTAATTTTTTATGTGTATGGTTGTTATTCCTGCATGTATGCTTATGCACCACATGTGTGCAGTGCCTGAGGAGGCCAGAAGAGGGCATCAGATCCCCTGAGACTGGAGTTAGAGGTGGTTATGAACTTCCATGTGGGTTCTCAACCACTGAGCTGTCTCTCCATCCCCAACTTGTACTTTCTTAGTGATAGCAACTGAGTGGAATTCCAAAGCTGACATTGTACAGATCATCACTTGGATGTAAGTATGTTTGAGGCTCATCATTAGTAATAACAGTGGTAAATTTTTCTAAGAAAATACAGTTGTACACTGCTGTCTGCTGTATTTGCTAGGTTCCAGAGTGCTTCTGTTTGTCCTGCCTCACTTCCCTGGCTTCCATAATGTCCCCAGACTGATGTTGTTCTTAACCAACTTGTTTTATTTATAGACAAGTCTTCCTGAAGTTTCTCTATTAAAAATATTTAAATTAAACAAGTCTGAATGGCCTTTTGTGGTTCTGGGAACACTGGCTTCTGTCCTAAATGGATCTATTCACCCAACATTTTCTATCATCTTTGCAAAATTAGTCACTGTAAGTAAAACTTACTTGTTTATGTTTTTTACAATTTAAGCATGGTCAGAGAACACAGAGCTGTAGCATATTGATCCACAAAGGGGAATTCAGAACTTTCTGTGGGTCGTCCCTCGGACAGGGTCTGTGGTAGGAAAGGCAGCTCCCGTGCCTGGGAGAAGAGCCTTTGCTGTCTCATAATGTTCAGCTGGGTCCTGCTGGCTGGGTGAGCTGTAGAGAAATTGCTTTGTTTTTTAATTCTGACTCCAGTGTTGTATCAGCATTCCTAAGCACTGGCGCAACAAAAGAGACAGATACAGCTTCTCTCTTCCCAACCTGTCCAAACAATGACAAATTTTTATTACCAGTCAGCTCAGGGATAGGGAATATGAGTTTGGGATTTTGCCAAAGTCCCAGAAGAGTGGACTGGTTCAGGAAATCACTAGACCCACACTGTCTTCAGCAACCCCATACACAGGTACATTCTGTGCCAATGTGTGTGTGTATAGTACTTAACTTTGTGAACAACTTCTAGGGGCACATACAGATATCTCACTTTAGATGAAAATTAAAAAATGTGTGTTATTAAAAGTTACTAGAAACAATAATTCAAACTGCTGATCTCATTGAAAAAATACTGTATGGTCAGAAAGTTGTCTCTGCAGGTAAAGTGCTTACCACACAAATCTGACAACCTGAATTTGATTCTAGAACCCTCATTAAAAGCCAAATATAGTGCACATCTGTAATACAGCACTTTATGGCAAGATCTGGGCAGAGACAGGAGCTGATGGATGGCTATCCTAGAGTGTATAGTATAGTAACAGAGGAGGTGCCCTGCCTCAACAAGGTGGAGGGCAAAAACATGCTACCAAAGTTAACCTCTGACCTATACACAAATGCCCAAATTCACACAAATATACACAAATCAGGGAGGGGGAGGGAAAAAAGTCAAATAATAATAAAAAATAAAAAATACTATGATAATAGAAGACTTGTTTGTCTAATACATTTACAGAGCAAATGTAGGGAAATTAAAAGTAAATTGATTTTATCCTGTATATTTAAAGTAAACAGAGAATAATAACAGTAATTTTTGGCCCAGAAATGCGTAGTTTTTTTCTTATGTTGCAATACCTGTAGGAAATCCTGATACATGTGGACATTTTAAATGAGGTCATTTTGTTTTCTGTTTGCACTTTCCTCCAAGCTTCTGATAGAAACTCTGTTCCTTCTCAGATGTTTGAAGATAAAAATAAAACTACATTAAAACATGATGCAGAACTCTACTCCATGACGTTAGTCATCTTGGGCATTGTTGCTCTTGTTACTTACCTGATGCAGGTAAACTTTTAATTGACTAACCAGCCCTGGGCAGGATTCCATGTTTACATTATCTTCTCTGTTTCAGTTGAAATATAATAACTGAATGATACAAAGAAGTTAATCATAAATGTAGAACTTTTTGTTTGTTTGTTTCCTAGGGGTTGTTTTATGGCAGAGCAGAGGAAAATTTAGCCATGAGATTAAGACATTTGGCATTCAAAGCCATGCTGTACCAGGTCAGTGCGTTTAGTGCAATTTTTCTTCTTTTAATTGAGATTTGTTGTCAAACATTCTAACCTTTAGTTTTTTTTCTCATTTCATGAAATACTCTCTGTATCAGATCATTGAAAAGCATAATTTTTTGTTGTTGTTCTAGGCAGCAGAATCTGCCTTCAGAATTTTCCTAGTAAAAGCATATCCAGGGGCTGAAGAAATGGCTCATCAGTTAAGAATGCACACTGCTCCTACAGTAGAGCAGAGTTCAGTTCCAAGAATCCACGTCAGGTAGCTTACAGCTACCTATAATTCTGACTCCAGGGAATGTGATCATCTCTGGTCTCTAGGGGAACTGCACTCACATGCACATTCCCATGTACAGACACACACACATACACAAAATTAAAGTTTAAAAAAAGTCCCCAAAGCAAAGCACATCCAAATTATGAGGTTTGAAAATAAAACAAAGACTTCAGGTCTACTAGTATTCATTTCATTTAGCTTCTCTTTAATGCACCACTTTGTGTCAGGGGATGAGAAAGAAGGGTCACACATTAAAACTGAAAAGGAACTTGGGGACCTCAGAACAGCCTTGCAGGAGTCACTAATTCCTAAGATCTCATCCACGGGCCAGTGAAGGTTTTTCTCTCCACACTCTAAAGTCCCACAGTCCCTCAGCTATTGTGGAGGAAGTCTTCAATTCAGATAGCATCTGTGTGCCCGGAAGGTCAGACTGCTGCCAATGACCAGTCACTCTTGGAAATGGCTAAACTAGGTGAATCAAGTTCTAATCTCCCACGTGAGCGGAGTCTGGCAGCTGAGGTGGATGGGGTTCCCCTGAGAACTGGTAGTCACTGAAGCCCTGTTTCACCTTCTGTCAGCAGAGCAGTGGAAAAGCTTCCTGCCTGGCAATTGCTTTTTCAGAAATGGAGTTACTGTCATTCCAGGGGAATTGTCAAAAGCAGTTTTTACATCTTCTTAGCAGTCTGGGGCTGCCGTGTGATGGAATTCCATGGTCCTTGGACCGCAGCACTCAGTCTCCAGCAATGAGTGCCATCACACTCTCTATGCAGAAAGGTCCTGGCTCAGAGCTTTCTCTACCTTTGAAACAGCCTCTAATCTAAAACAATTTTTAAAAAGTAGATCTAACCCCTGCATGTAACTCTTAGTAAATTTATATGTCTTTATGTATTAGCACCTTATGTCCCCACCTTGAATCTTAATTAAGGTGAGACTGTAATTAGCTAAAACTACATTTCACACCTACTGACTTACTGTTTTTATCTTCATGAATTCATTTTCCCCAGTTCAAGTGTATTTATGTTCATAGAATTGTTTTTTAACTATTTCCTGAATATTTTGATATTTCACACAAACAAATGTAGATTTTTATATTTTCTCTGTGTTATTTTGGACTTTTCCTCTGTTCACAGAATATTTTTAAAGATTTTATTTTTGATTATTAGTATGCATGTATGTCTGTATGGGTATGTGCACATGAATGTAGGTGGTGAAGGAGGTCAGAGGCTGCAGGGCTTCTAGGACTAGAGTCAGAGGCTGTTGAACTGCCTGACTTATATGCTGGAAACCTAACTTAGATCCTCTGGAAGAGCAGCAACTGTCCTTAACCACTGAGCCATCTCTTCAGATCCTGTTCACAAAATGTTTTAAGAGGAAGAACCTCGAGATCCTGAGCTGCTTTAACCTGAAGAACAGTTGTCAAATACTCTGGTGGTCCAGTGGTTATTGCAACATGGATCCTTCTCTAGTTTTAACTATGTGAAGACCATCAGCACAATACCACTCACTCTTAAACAGGGACTTGCTATTCTACAAGCCGTCGATTCTGTCCTTCTAAAACATGTAAAGCTGAACAAAGAAGCCAGGTACTACTTGACCAACTTTATTCAATTCCCCTATAATTTCAACTCATTCCCTTTCATTGTATTTTTTTGTTTTTCACAATTGTCCTTCAGCATTCTTCTTGCTTCTTATATTTGCCCTTTTTGATGGAGGGGCTGGTGTAGGCACAGCATTTTCAGCCCTTTCTTTGTAAGTGCCTTCACAGCATTGAAGTCTGTGGCAAGGGAGACTGCTAATATGGGATTTTACCTAACTTTTATTGCCTGGGTTTCTGTCCTAAGATAAAACTTTGAAGCCTTCGAAAGCATGCTGAGGCTTGCAGTTCCTTTTTACGACCATTTTGGAATCTCACTGAAGTAGACATGTTTATAGAATCGGGTGTGGTTTTCTGTAGGTATACAATCTATCTTTTATGTGATTACTTAAGAGCTTTTCAGTTGAAAAATTATTCTGATTGTCGCTAACTTCCATGATAGAAAATATTGTTCATTGTATTTTTTGTAATGGCCAATATTGATCTACAGAACTGTAGGATTTGAGTTTTTTGGTTTTTTGTTGTTGTTGCTTTGTTTTATGTTTTTTGTTTTTTTCCTATTCCCTGTAAATTGGATTGTTTAGGGATTCTAGGTAAAAATGAATCTTTCAGCTATCAGATAATAGCATTGATAGCAGCCACTTAGAAGTCTCAAAAAGGCCTGAAGCTTCTTCCAAAAGGTTGTAAGGTACCAAATACCAAAACTCAAGAAACAAGAAATAAATCTCAACCAGAATGCTTCAGCCAGATGAGAGGCAGAACAAAATAATTTATTAAAACTGTTGCCTCTTTGCTGAAGCTCAAATCCTGGCCCTGGCACTCACCAGCTATCTGCCCTTGGCCTAGCCCCTCCATCCCTCAGCATATCCATTTCCCCAGTCCACAAAATGTGGATTACCATAGTACCTCATAGTGCAGCTGAAATAACTACAGGAAAAAATACATGCCACACGCTCCTTCGAGTGTGATTGTATTTTTATTTCTAGTAAAATTATTGGTAGGGAAAATGTATATCAAAATTCCCAATAGCCTCTATTTATACTTATATTACCCCTGGGAGAACAGAAAGCAAGCCAGTTTTCACTTAATGACAACTAAATTCCAGAAAACCTGCTAAATATTTTGGCATAGATCACATACACAGGAAGACAATTACTGACTTGTAGAAAAGCAGTTTGGGCATACTGCTGATTAGACAGGTAGCTAAGACTATTCATTGTGTGGTATAAAAAGTTACTACAGAATCTGGAACATAATATTTAATATTAATTTTCTGTGTTCTTCATATCATGCCTAAAATTTCTTCATGTATTCCATGTCATGTTAAAGTCTAGAAACAACTAGAAAGTAGATGAAATCTCTGAATTTGAGGACAAGTGATACAGACTAACAGAACTTGACCTCCAGCTCCGATGATGTACCCATACTGCAGCCATCACTCATGAGTGTTCACCTGCTGCTGGGGTGCTTTACTCACAGACAGTGATCACAGCCACAGGTCACCAAAGACACCTAAGACTTTGGGAAAGCTTCTCACGGGAGTGGCGCGCAGAACTGTGCGCAGTTACACCCACCCTACTCTTGACGCATTCCTCCACACATCATTCTTCTAACACACTGCGTGATTCATACTGCATGCACAGCCTGCTTCTGTTTTATTTTGGTTTCCTTGACAGCTCTGTGTAACCTGGGCCTCAGAGCCCTGGCTGGGTTGCAACAAGCCAACAATTTTTGCTTTTTTTTTTTTAAAGAAGCATATTTGTCAGTTTCTCCACTGGTTTTTAATTCGTAAGCGTTGTCTGAGTGAGTAGGAGGAAACACTTAATAAAAGGAAATCATTTCCTCGGGCTGAGAAGTGCTCAGAAGGGCTATCTCTATTAGCTGCTGAAATGAAATCAATTCTTACCTTGTGCTTTTATTGCTCATGTTTTTTTTACCTGTCTTCTTGAGACTCCATGCTTCTAGGCAGCAATTTTTCAGGCTTCCAACTCTTATCTCACAGTACCTAAGACTTACCAAACTTAGGGAGTCATAAAAAGTGTTGAGTAAAATCTTGCCTCCTTCCTAAAGGAGAAGGAAAAAAATTTTTTTTGTCACTGATCAATTTAGGTAAAAACATTTGAATATGTTTCTAAGTTGTACTGGACATACTCTACCATGCAAATAGAATGTTCAGATATACAGCTCACTGCTAATGGGTATGTAACATGCATTGAGCCCTAGACTCAACCCCCAATACCAAAAACCTAAATAAATGAATAAATAGTCTGTTCCTCACAAAGTACTTGTGAAGTAAAACTGCAAATAGCCTTTTTTCACAATAATCATTCTGCAACTGTAATTCTACATTCTACATATTGTAACATGGTAATGAGCCCATGATTTGGTCTTACATTCTTCAGTCAATACAGAGCATAAAGCTTTATGAAATAAGATGTAGAAGTCAGCTGATCCATACTGCTTACTGGCAAATGATAAGGCAGCTAAGTTCTTTCAAATTTAATAGGAAGATCACAGATCCGAGAAGAATGTTGTTCTAACTATGTGTCAATTCTCCTCTCTAGGATATTGCCTGGTATGATGATAAAGAAAATAGCCCAGGAGCCTTGACCACCACATTAGCCATGGATGTAGCACAGATTCAGGGGGTATGTGTATTATGATTTTTTAATTTTTTTTATTATATTTATGTATTCTGTGGGTGAGTGAGCATGAGTCACAGCCCACACATGGAGGGCAGAGAACAGCTTTCTGAAGTTAGTTCTGTCCACCCACCACATGGGGCCTGGGGATCAAACTCAGGTCATCCAGCTTGGCAGAAGGTGTCTTTTCCCACTGAGCCTTCTTGCCAGTCCTGTGGTCTTATTTATTAAACAGCATGCTGTGTGGTGTGCATGTGTACCTATACATGCGTGTCTGTGCCTATCTGGATGTTACGCTGAGGTGACCTAGCAATAAGGAGACCAAGCAGTATCATGTCCAACAGGGAATTCTTAAGGAAAGACTGAAGGATATCTTTGAGATCAGGTTATTTTCAGCCTAAAATGAAGATGCTTTAGCCCATGTATTAGGATAAATCTAAAACTAAAGAAGATTCTAAGAATTAGAGACAAGAGTTCAGAAGGAAATAACAGAACAAGAAAAGTAGAAAGATGAAAGAAAATACACCCAGCACAGATTGTTCCATTGCACTGTTTTGAGACAAGGCATCATTAAGCAGCCCAGGCTGGCCTTGAACCCATGAAGCTCCATCCTGCTCAGCCTCCAAAAGCTAGAATTAAAGGCATGCACTTTACCCAGCTCCAGAAATGTCAATGAAACAAAAAGTTTAATTTTCATTTCCCCAGAAACTAAGACCTTACTTAAAGGGATATCTAGTGACTCAGATGCAGGGATGTGCTCTGTGGAGGTTGTTAAGCAGATCATGTTAGACAGTGTGTATAACATCAGCCTGTCACATCACAGGTAAATAAAACATTGTTCATCATATTCAGGTCACTGACACAGTAGCATCATGCTTAACATGATGCTCAAGTAAGTGTGTGAGTGGGGTTGTTGCAAGAGGAAAAGAACAACTTGCTAGTCAAATGTGGTAGTTCATGTCTATAACTTCAGTGCTTGGGAAGCTGGGACAGGAGGATTGCTCCAAGCTCCAGGCTAGCTTGTTTCTCATAGTGAATTCAAGGCCAACCTGGGCTACATGGTGAGATTAGATAGACAGATGATAGATAGATAGACAGATAGATGGATATATATATATATATATATATATATAGAGAGAGAGAGAGAGAGAGAGAGGACAAATGCCAATTTTTTTCAAATTATTTTAATAAAATTAACCCTTATAAAACAAAATTTTAATCTAATTGAGAAAATGAGTACAAAGCAAATTGTCTTGGTCTTAATTTAAGTGAGATTGTTTTTGTTAGGTTGGGTGTGTGGGTGTGTACATGCACACGCGTGCTCATACACTTATGGTCAGAGGAGGATGTCAGGTATCCTGCTCTATCACTCTCTTCCTCATTCCCTTGAGACAAGGCCTCTGACTGAAGCTGGAGCTCAGCTGGTGCCAGAACACCCCAGCTATCTTCTGTCTCCAGCTCCAACGGTGCTGTGACCACAGACGCATACGGCCATGCCCAAGTTATGCGGTTGCTAGGGACCAGAACTTAGACCTTCAAATCCACTGAACCATGATCCCAGTCCAAGATAAATTTTTTAAGCTCTGTTAGAATATGAACTCTAACAAAGTTAAGGATAATCTCTAAGATTTCATTAGATAAGATTTCAATTCTAAAATAGGGCTGAAGACCTTTATCTTACTAGCACACATGGGGTAAAAATGTGTAAAACACATTAAGCACGGTATTCATCTAATAGACAACAGGTTGGTGTGAACAGCCACTGTATTTGAAGTGCCAGTTACAACCCTAGGCAGAAAAATGTCAGTCCTGGTAAGTCCATGCAAAACCCCAGCCCACAAAAGTGCTATTTCTTCCTTTACTGTGCTAATATGCTAATTTTTTCTTACTGCATACCTTTCAAATATTTTGAAAGAAACCTTTTCTTGGGAAAAAAAAAAAAGAATATTGCTCATGGGCCTAGAGAGCTCAGCAGGTAAAGGCAGTTGCTACACAAGTGTGGTGACCTGAATTCTAGCCCCAGAACCAACATGAACGTGGAAGCAGACATCTGACTCCACAAAGTTGTCTTTTAACATTTACACAAGTGTGTGTACACACACACCCATGAAATAAAATTTAAAAACAGAACATTGCCCAGCTTGACCCTTTATAAGCATCTAATTAGTGCTGGTGATCATTCTTTTGAAACTTCCTGATTACAACTGAAAATACTGCTCTTACAACAACTTCTGAACGAGCCAAAACATTCTACTTCAATCAAAAGTAATTGTGATGGGGCTGGAAAGATGGCTCAGTGGTTAAGAGCACTCGTTGCTCTTGTAGAGGATCTATGTTCTGTTTCCAGCACCCACACAGCAGATCACAACCATCTGTAACTCCAATCCCAGAGGACCCAATGCCCTCTTCTGGCTTCCAAGGGCACCAAGCGTGCACATGGTACACAGACATTACATGTAGGCAAAACACCCAGACACATAAAATAAAAATAAATAAATCTTTTTCAAATAGCAATAGCTATAGAATAAATGGTCAGGTCCTAGACACTGTGAACGCGATGAATTTCAAAGGTAAAATGGCATCTAAGTGTGAGACTGAGTCTGCCTTTCTACTAATTTGAGTTCACATAAATGTTTGCTTGGCTGCATAATGGTGAGTTCACACCCAATATGATGGATGCTTTTCGTATCAGACAAATAATGACTTGCCTGTCTCATTTGCCCACTAATTCCTTTCTCAAGAAGAGATACTAGAGATGAGTCTAGAAATAATTTGGTCTCATATTTCTATCATATGAATGTAGATAAATCATATTTCAGTTTCTGTATTACGCAATTTCAGTTATAGTTTGCCAAGTATATTAGGATGAATGCTTATAAGACAGATCCTTAATAATAGTTTGTCTTAGTTAGAAACTTTTAACTAGTGACTCAAAATATATAATCGTATATACATTATATTATATGTGTATATGCAGTCAGCTTTTTTGAATTTGTCCAACAAATTCTTTTTTGCTGACAGACATTCTCCCTGTCACTTTTAGCTGCTTTGAGAACAATGATCAAAACACATTGGTGAAATGTGGTCGTATGACAACATCTTTCCTAAAAGAGTTGAATAGCACAGCCTCTTTAACTAGTATTGTTTTAGCCCAAGGTAATGGCTTATTGCCCACATGTCTGTCAACAGACTCCTATATAATAAGCAGTTTTAATAAAAGTGTAAATCCATTTTAGATTCTTTTAGAAACTAGATTCCACAAAAATTACAAGGTATTGTTATTTCTATGCATTCTAGTAACTCATCAACCAGAGGTCTTACCTCATTTTTGTACACACAAAAAAAGTTATTGACACTATGGTGCACACTTATGCCACCATCAGACCCAATACTAAAGCCAAGAGCTCTGCTCATCAGAGCTATAATTATGTTACCTCAAGAAATCATAAACATTTATTTCATTTATTAAATCCAGGGACAATGAGCTGATCGGATTGTGCTAGCATATTAACTTGGACAATGCTGACCTCATTTCTTGATTTCACTCTGACATGGGATGTACATAAAACAACTTGATAGTCCTTTTGAGTCAAGCAACATTAGTAGTTATTGAAATGACTTTATTTAGCACACTATAAGCTGACATATAATTACAATCCTGTCCTGAGGTTTTAGGCTGAGTTTATTAAGAATGATTATCAAGTGTGTAGCAAAATCTGACATTCAAAACTATGGCAAATTCAATGACAAAGTTAATGATTTTTCACAAAAAGCACACTGATGAATTATAACACAGAGTAAATTTAGTGTGCATTCTTAATTTTGGCAAGCTTTTGTCTGTTTGTCCATCTAATCCTTATTTCTTCTTCTAAATATTTTAACCACCACCACTCAGGTTATGTTGACATAGTTCTCTCTCAGGTTTTTTAAAGTATTCTCATGTATAATTGTTCCACATATGAATTATTAACATTACCTAACTTTTCAGTCACTTTAAGCTCCATGTGTCAAAAATAGAAACAACCTGGGTATTAGCATTAACATATGTAAACCCAATGTGAGCCAGGAACCCCACTGCAGAAAAGAATCTTTATATATAAAACTTTATATATGTAATCTTTACATTTACATATATTTATATTAATATAGAAATACTCACTATCAGAGAGATGGGGGGAGGGAGAGAGAGAAAAGAAAGCATCTTGCTATATAGCCTAAACTGGCCTTAAATTATGTAGCCCAAGATGTCCTTGAACTCAAGATCCTCCTGCCTCAGCTTCCCAAGGTAACAAGTGTGTGCCATCTGATTGGCTATCAAAATAATCTACTTATCAAACATTCACTATTGATGTTGCTACTTTGATATCTTCAACTCTGAGCAATAGTTATTAACCAACAATAGTGTTATAACAAAGTTTGCATTCTGGACACATCTCTTCCACTGCTGCAATCAAATGTAATTAATTTAACTATTGTCTATGCACAATTTCTTTGTCTGGCTGGTAAATAAGCCACTTAGAAAATTAGTTTAAGTCTCATTTTCATATTTTATGAAGAAATTCTGATATTCCATTTCAAATTTCCTATTTTTTTTTTCTGAATGTTGTTTTCCTACAAAGTGGGAGTGTTATGAGGAGTGTTCACTCTGGTAATACTTAAATATTTTTTTATATTTTTTTAGTACATAGTATCACAACACTCAAGCCAAAAGCTGTGTGATTGAATTAGAACACACAGTGATTCATGATATGTTGTGGCTGTAAAGCATGGCATTAAAGGGCCAGGGTCTGGTAGACACCACTTTATTCTCTTTCTATGAACTTGCTGTTTTCAGAGTCTATGTGTGAGTGAGACAGCACAGCATCTCACCCTTCGTTACTTCTGGAGCGATTTCAGTTGATTAACTTCTGTCCTTATCATGAGTCTCACTTGGCTACATTTTAGCACACCTAGTTATTTTTTATTAGATACTACACATTAGGAATTTGGCAATTTAGATGCCAGGTATTTCATCTTTCTATATATGAGTTTTATTCTTCAGTAAGTTAAAATCACCTCGGAAAGGGTTTGTTCTATTCAAGTGTTTATGTTATGATTTGTTTAACATGACTGAAGTCTACTTCCAATGCAAGACCATTCTGTGCACTCTACCCAAAGCCTGGTGAGTCACAAATCCCTCTAGTCAGGCACTCTCTATATACTTCCAGTCCTCATGTGCATGCATTTTTCTGCTGCACTCAAAAAGCACCTTCTGTTGGTGTCCTGGTGTCTCGATTTAGCCCTCTTTCCTTTCTGGAGTCTGCTGTGCTCTGCTTCAGTTCACATCCCTCCACTGCCCTGAAAACTTAAGGGAGTAGCTGAGGCAATGACTATGTTTGTCTGCCATCTCTGCCACTGGCTGCCTTATGTCAAATGCCTTGACAACCAACCTGCCATGTACTTTCTTTTTGTTTCTGATAGAAGAATCTGTTACTCCATCTTGGCCAGAAGCAGAACTCTCTTCATGTAGAATGTTACTATAATTGCATCCTAAGAGTCCTTTCATTTGCCCAGGCTAGCCACTCCTCTGTACATAGCTTTCTTACCAGTTATGCCCCCTGTGGCTGTTTTTTTAATAACTTATTTATTTTTATCTTATATGCATTGGTATTTTGCCTGTATGTGTGTCTGTGCAAGGGTATCAGATTCCCTGGAACTGGAGTTACAAACAATTGTGAGCTGCTAGTGGGTGCTGGGAATTGAACCCAGGTCCTCTGGAAGAGCGGCATGTGCTTTTAACTGCTGAGTCATTTCTCCACCACACCACCACCATCACTTTTTGATAGTTTACTGAAAGCTGTGTAATTTGTGAGAGATGCAATCTTACAAAACCCATCAAGTTTGTGAGAGAATCTATCTTCTAGCAGTTCAGATTTCTGGTCTGAAATTAAGATCCTTGACCAATTTGAAGTTGAGTTTTGTTCAGGGTAAGAAACAAAGATATGCTTTCATTCTTTTACATGTGGGCATTCATTTTCCAGGCATCATTTGCTGAAGACCATGTCTGTCTTAGTTAGTGTTACTATTGCTATGATAAAACATCATGGCTAAAAACAACTTATGGAAGACAGGTTTGGCTTACACTTCAACATCTACATCATAGTCCATCACTGATGAAGTCAGGACAGGAACTCAAACAAGACATGAACCTGGAGGCAAGAGCTGATGCAGAGGCCATGGAGGAGTGCTGCTTACTGACTTGCCCCCCATGGCTTGCTCAGCCTGCCTTCTTACAGAACCCAGGACTACCAGCTCAAGGATGGAATCTAAGATTTCTGCTACATCATCACCCACAATGGGCCCTCCTCCATCAATCACTAGTTAAGAAAATGCCCTACAGGCCTGCCTACAGCCCAATCTGATGGAGTCATTTTTCTGAACTGAGACTCCCTCTTCTCAGATGCCTCTAGTTCCTGTCAAGTTGACATGAAAACCAGCCAGAACAGTGTCTTCCCTTCAATATGCATTTTTTGGCATCTTCATCAAAAATCAGGTGGCTAGTGGGGTGTAGTGGTACACACCTTTAACCTCATCCCTTGAGAGACAGAAGCAGGAGGATCCCTGAGTTCAAGGCTGCTGATGTACACTGAGAGTTCCAGACCAGCCAGGACCACACAGTGAGAATCTGTTCTCATTATTTTTCTTCATAGCACTAAAGAAAGTTAACATTTTAGTGCATTGCCTAAGTATCAAGCTCCCCACCAAAGGAAGATTCATAAGACATGTAGCCCTTTGTTTGGGCCTTTTGAGGGGGAAGGGAGTTGAGATAGAGTCTTACTACATAATATTGACTGGCCTTGAACTCAGTATGTAGCTTGAATTCACTGAATTCACCAGTTCAATCTAAGCTCAAACTTATAGAAACCCACCTGCCTCTGCCTCCTGAGTGCTAGGACTAAAGGCTTCTGCTACCATACCCACCTTAAGCATGTAGTGCTTATATAACAACTATAAAGATAATTCTACTCACTTAAAGATTATTTGGGGAATATTTTCTCACCTTGTACTATGATGTTTCCACCTTCTTTTCTGTCTTGATATTGCCGTTTACACCTTTGCTTAATGAGACCCATTTGTTAAGTATAAAAAAGAAATGATAAATATCATATTCAAAGCACACATCAGTGAAAGAGAGCCTCTAATCTTTCCATTCAACACTGCTGGGTTATAATAGCTGAATGCTGGTCTTCTGTCTCTGTGGGAGAAGAAGCAGGGTAGATGTTAGAGCCTAGATATGATGAACCAGGCATGCAGGCATTGTGTCAAAAAAGTAGGGGGGAAGCCAGAACAAGGTGAGTATGGTGCCATGCATGAAAAGGTAGTCATTGTGATAGTACATGGAGAGATAAGCCTATTAAGGAAAATTATAAGTTAAATATGGTACATGCTTACTTATAATTACATGCCAGTAATCTCCGCACTTGAGGGGCAAAGACAGGAGAATTTCCACAAGTTCTAAGCCAGCCAGAATCACAGTGTGAAACCTCATGTAAAAACACAGATAGGAGCTGGACAGATGGCTCAGAGTTTAAGAGCACTGGCTACTCTTCCAGGGGTCCTGATTTCAATTCTCAACAACCACATGGTGGCTCACAACCATCTGTAATGAGATCTGGTGCCCTCTTCTGGCGTGCATATTCATGTAGGCAGAACGCTGTATACATAATAAACAAATCTTAAAAAAAAAAAAAAAAAAAACTAACTCACTCTTATGTTTCATTTTCTTATTGTTGTTCACAGTACCCATTACCCTGCTGCTTTTTCAAGCACCAGCTTTCTCTTCACAAGTTTATAAGTTAGGGGACTGGAAAGGATGACTCAGCATCTGTCATTCAAGCCCAACCAGAACTTGAATGTGATTCTCAGAGTCCACATAAAGGTGGAAGGAAAGAAACAACTCACAAAGCTGTCCTCTGACCTCTCCATGTGAGCAGCACATACACACACAATAATAAAACAATAATAATAATAATAGTAAAAGACTAGTTATTTAAAAGAAAACCAAGTATGTTAGGGTTGAGCTAGAGTAAGCACACACACACACACACACACACACACACACACACACACACACACAAGCATATAGGAACATATTTAAGGAGACAAAAGAAACTGTTACTTTAACTTTCAATATACTTCATTTGAATCAGAATGTGAAATCCCACGCAGCTAAAAAGAGCTCTCAGAGTGACCTTTAAACAGGTCATATTTGTGGAGGTATGGTGATGCACAGCTTTAGTCTCAGCACTCAGCAGGCAGAGCCAAGTGGATCTCTGGGAGTTTGAGGCCAGCCTGGTCAGTGAGCTCCAGGACCACCAGGACTGTGTAGAGAGACCTTGTCTCAAATAAATAAATAAATAAATAAATAAATAAATAAATAAATAAATAAATAAATAAATAAATAAAGTAAATAAGTAAATAAATAAATAAATAAATAAATAAATAAATAAACAAGACAAACAAAGCAGGTTATATTTAACTTCAAATAAGCCAAAGCTTCTATAGTCTTCCTACAGTGTTAGAATAGATGCTATTTCATGTGGCTGTCTCAATACTGAACATAAAGTGGAAAAATGAAAGGATTCCTTAGCCAGGTTTTCACGAAATATGTGCCCTCATTAATCTTTAAGAACAAGTCCAAGTGGAAGTTTAAAAGCACCTTATTTTACAGGAACGTATAAGAATTCTTTTAAATTTCACTCCCTACCCCAAATATGTCTGATTCTAGGCAGCAACTTCAAGACTTGGTATCATAACGCAAGATGTGACCAACATGGTGCTGTCTGTCCTCATCTCCTTCGTGTGCGGCTGGGAGATGACACTCCTGATCCTCAGCTTTGCGCCTGTGCTGGCAGTGACAGGGATGATTGAAACTGCAGCAGTGGCTGGGTTTGCCAACAAGGATAAGCAAGAGCTTAAGCGTGCTGGAAAGGTAAAGTACGGGCTCTCATTTCCATCATTGGTCACATCTTTATGACTTCACCTCTCAGGAGTCTGTAGAGTGCTGTGTACATGCTGAAATGCATGTGGACCAGCGCTGGACGAGGAGTCACAGCAACACACACTGGTCTGTGACTCAGAACGAAGCTGAGCCAGCTCCTGCACTTTGACACAGTGTGTTATGTGTACGTTTGCCACATTTTGCTTGCTCCTCTGTAAAGCGAGAATGATAGTAAGAGTGTCCGTTTACAGATCTGTGTATTACACAAAACAGCATCGTTATACCAAACAATGAGAATGGCAGCC
>CABHPH010148426.1:0-30748 GCA_902168325.1 Peromyscus nudipes
CTTATTAAATAAGAAACACAGAGCCAATGTAAGGATGAAAGCCCAAGAGGTCAGAGCTAAGAGTCTTACCACTTTCCGCCAGCTAGCCTCTCCCACCAAGAGACCTCTCCAAAAGGGAACTACTTCCTGTGCGTTCGCTTTTAAATAAGAGTTCTATTTTGCCTTCTCATTGGTTGTAAACCCAACTACGTGACTGCCTCGTCGCTGCCTCTCTGTATAGACCTCCAAGTCTTCTATGGTTGGTATTGAGATTAAGGGCGTGTGTCTCCAATGCTGGCTGTATCCTTGAACACACAGATATCTACCTAGTTCTGCTTACCAAGTGCTGGGATTAAAGGCGTGGACCACCACCGCCCTGGCTTTCGCTATGGCTTGCTAATAGCTCTGACCCCTAGGCAACTTTATTTATTAACATACAAATAAAATCACATTTCAGTACAATTAGAATACCACTATATCCAGGTCCAAAACAAACAGAAGTTGAACCTTAAGGACAACCCTCATCTTGCCCAGGCTCCACTGTGGATATGATGACAAACACAATCCCATAATGACTAGACCTGGGAAAGGTCCTGCAAGCACAGTCTCAAACTGCTTTCCTGGCTTGTTTTTCAGTCTCTCCCAGGAGAATTTGGGTTTCTCATCTGCAATACTGTACTAATTCTGCCTTTGAATATTACAGGGTGTGTGAAGAGGGTCAGGGGGCCAGGAACAAGGAGGTCTGACTGTTTCATAAACAGAGACCCTAAGCAGGGGAAGTATAGAGGGGCAGAAAGCACCTTCCACTCCCACACAATGTGGCTCTCTCTCTCTCTCTCTCTCTCTCTCTCTCTCTCTCTCTCTCTCTCTCTCTTCCTCTCCTTCACCTAGAAAGAAAAGAAAGTTGGTCACTAGCAGAACACAAGAGATAAGGATAGAGTTTCCCAATGAGGGTCTTGGAGAAATGGAAAACTCTGAAGTTTTAATCATATAGGGAAAGGGATGGGAATTCAACCATGCTTACTCCCATTCTTCTTTTTTTTTATACCTTGTGGAATATTTTTTAAATATTTTTATTTTATAATTAATTTAATTTTACATATTAGCCACAGATTACCCTGTCTTCCCTCTTCCCACCCCCCAGCCTTCCCTCCCAATCCACCCCCTATTCCCATCTCCTCCAAGGCAAGGTTTCCCCTGGGGAGTCAGCCCAGCCTGGTAGATTCATCTGAGGCAGGTCTAGTCCCCTCCTCCCTGCACCAACGCTGAGCAAAGTGTCTCAGCATAGGCCCTAGGTTCCAAAAAGCCAGCTCATGTACCAAGGACAGGTCCTTTTCCCACTGCCTGGGGGCCTCCTAAACAGTTCAAGCTAATCAACTATTTCACTTATCCAGAGGGCCTGGTCCAGTTCCATTGGGGCTCCTCAGCTATTGGTTCACAGTTTATGTATGGAAAACATGACCAGTGTGAACCTGTCTACTTTAAAACTCCTTGACCTGACAGCCACTCACCAAGCCTACCGAGCAGTGAAAGCCCTATTAGTAGCCTACCAGAACCTGATGATCTATACTCTAGGAGAAGAGCCATTTCTAAGAGGCACATGTGCCAGTAGAAAGGATATCAGACCCTGGCAGGTGAGTATATAAGATCCCATCCTAGTTCCTAACCACCTAGCTTTCAATGGGACTCAGACGAACAGAGAGATAGTGTGATCTAGGAAAGGAGAACGCAACTGAGAACTGACGTGTCTTGATCTCAAATTCTAAAATTTTCTTCAAGAGGATCTTTTTTATGATTTTGCCTGATCCTTGGCTTTCCACACTGTAGTAAGTATCCATATGTTGAGTAGGCGTGCCAAGAAAATAAGACCATACTTATAAACACCCACTGATGAAGAATACATGTATAGACCTCAAGTTGGTTCAGGTGGTGTGATACTTATTATGATAATGATGACTATTGAAATGACCAAGCAGACTCCATAACAGGCTGCTCAGTCTTCTCTCAGAGATCAGGCTTCAATTTCAGTTTCCTGAGACTTGAGCAAGCAGTTTCTGGGAGGGCCGT
This sequence comes from Peromyscus nudipes, assembly GCA_902168325.1. Taxonomy (NCBI): domain Eukaryota; kingdom Metazoa; phylum Chordata; class Mammalia; order Rodentia; family Cricetidae; genus Peromyscus; species Peromyscus nudipes. The sequence goes on from CABHPH010148426.1 coordinate 2,047, forward strand.
GAACAAAAGACATTGTCCTTGCAGTGGCTCCCTTTCTACATGTACTCTGACCACTCAAGGTTCAGTCAATTGTTTACTGTCTGGGACCCCTCACCAACTTAGAGCTACATGCATGGGTCAATGTGAATGTGTGAGGTCAGACAGCATCCATGGCAGCTCAAGGACAGAGCCTGGGCCACTGAGTCAGCCCTCAATGTCAGTACAGGCTAGGCCAGCCAGCCTCCATGGCAACTCAAGGACAGAGCCTGGGACTTGTCCAGGCCTGCCCAAAATTGATAACTGTAACTCCCAACCAGTAAATTCAAAGGTTACATATGACCCAATCATATGACATAAAAGCTTGTACCACGCTGCTTACAGTTTTTCCCTTTAAAAACTCCTCACTCTGAGAGCTCAGAGCCACTCACTGTTTTGGAATTTTGGACACAAACCAAGCCCAGGCTTGCTTGTTATCAACAAATCCCTATGTGTTTTGCATTGGATATCGACTCTCTGGTGGTCTTGCTCAGGGGTCTTGTGATGGGGGCACAGTACTATAAGTGACATGAAAGTTTCTATAAGGAAGTGGGTCACTAAAATGAGGGACCCAGGAGACATCACAGTTGTACTGATAGGCAGGTCACTAAATACCAGTACTGATATGCAACAACATGAGGTTTGTAATAGAAAGGAATGATATGTATGAAATGCAGGAGATGGAATCAGGTACCACCACTCCTTTACCTGCTATGCTTCCATGGAAGAACGGGTAAATCTAATCCCTTGTGATTGGAAGTAGAATGCACAAACAGTCTAAAAGGGAGATAAGACGAATTTAGGAAGGTCTAGACTTCAGCCAATAGTATTAAGAGAAAACCATGGAGTTTGCTGTCAGAAAATCAATATCTGCGTGGCTGGTCTTTCACAGGTCTACTGTATGATGTAAGTCAAATCTGTTTGCCTCATGGACTTTAGGAATTCTGCCAAATAAAATAGACATGGTCTCGAGTTACATAAACACAGAATCCTTAAGGAGGTTGATGTAGTTCAGTGATTTTTTTTTACAGTGTTCCCTTAAAGTATGAGGCCTCAACAGGGATGTTAATTGCCATGACTTATGAGACAATTTTAGTGGCAGCAGAAGGCAATGATACAGAATTCTGGTCCCCCATTACTGTCTGAAGTAATCATAGTTGCTCTTTTCTTTTTTTTCAAAATATCAATTAATAGAGTAGCTTTTTCTCTACAGCAATGATTTAATAGTAGATGTGCTGCTAATGATATGAGGAGAGTAATCATATTCACAATTTCTACTGCAGGAAACATATCTAAAAATGTGAAAGACCTCAACAATAATTATTTCAAATGGCTGAAGGAAAGGATCTAAAGAGATTCTAGTAAGGGGAGAGAATTCCTATGCTCAAGGATTGGGACTAAAAATAATTACTGCCTATACTCTTCTGGATGTTTTTATGAAAGAGATTGCTCTGTACATTTAAAAAAATGAGGAACAGAACAGAATGTTCATGATCACAAGGGATCTCTGTACATTTAAAAAAATGAGGAACAGAACAGAATGTTCATGATCACAAGGGATCTTGCCCAAAGAAAATTCTAGAATCACACACCTAACTTTAGAAACTGGGCTCTCTATCATATCACTGTGTGCCCTCTATTTGTAGTGTGTGTGTGTGTGTGTGTGTGTGTGTGTGTGTGTGTGTGTATAAATGTATACATATGTGTGTCTGGTATCTATAGAGGGCATCAGATCCCCTGGAACTGGATTTACAGGAAGTCTCAAACTTGCGAGTGGGTTCTGAGAATTGAACCCAAGTCCTTTGTAGGAGGCACAAGTGTTGTGAGTCCCTCTTTGTGTGCTCTAGATGCAGCTCTGCACCCAACAACTGCTTTGCTCAGACTAATGTTTTCTTCCTTGGTAATTTATTCCTTCTGTTGGCTTTATCTGCACTGGTATGCAGTAGCCGACCCATCAGGACAATAGACCTCTCTCCTACCCTTGATTCCCATTTCTAAAATATTTCTTCTTGGTTTATACCACCTAATTTATGAGCTTTCCTGGTATAACCCAACTAATATGTTTTTATGTTACAAATATTGACCAAGCAATGTCCATGTATTTTTGGAGAAAAGAGAATAGAAAATGTGAAAAATATATGCTTGCTCTCAATGTGTAGACACTCCAGGCAGAAAGTAATAAGTCATCGTTATTCTACCAAATGAAGAATTGTAGGAAATATATTGGCCATGAGCATGCTGGTGATCCACTTGGTCAAAGCATAGTGTATAAAGTAAAAAGAGTGTGAGGTTAGACAGATATGGGAAACCATACTTATTAGTTCAAGAGTCCCTTTAATAGAAGGATGTTCTGAAGGCTAAGGATGGAGTTCAATGGCATAGCACTTACCTAGCATGCTCATAGCTCTTCATCTTCTAACATCACAGTAGGAAAATATAAAACAAATTCAGTTTTGTGCTAATTATACTATATTGATCATTAGGGCAGGACTGTATTTTTAACTGCTAGGTATTGATCATAAATGGCACAGAGAAGGATGCTACATAATTTCTGTGGTAGAAAAATGGATAGATTCGTATTTATAGATGTGTCTGTCTGTGCATGTATCTTCCTCCAATGCTTCCATGTTCCTGTTACCTGACTTCAATGTCCTTGCCCTCCATAAGATAACACAAACTTGAAACATAGGAAAACATCTATTTTTACAAATGGCAGAGAAAAGCTAGCTCCCTCCCACCAGCACAAGCACTGATATGGAAGAAACATCAGTGACATGGAGGAGGCATCCCAACTGTTTCTCTTCATTGCAAGTATCTGTCCTTTCATCCCCTACCCACTCTTTCAGGTGCTCCACTACACAAGAAATGTCCACTTGACCACCAGAGGCCAGAAAGAGGTTTTCATCACCAAAGATGGGGAGTTGTTGACAACCATTAATGTTAAAAACATCCATGCACACCCATGCCATAGAGAACAGAAACATATTGGATATTTTGACTTCAGAGAACCTCCTGGAAAAGAACTAGTGATAAATGACAGCACTATTACCTGGACAGAAGGATACTTAAAGGTGAAGGCTGGGAACATATCACATGCACAGTATTTGTTATATTGATGCAACTTGGTCACATGAGTGGATTAGTGGCAATTCTGAGCCTTTTCAGAAAAATAAATGCTCCTAAACCACTCCCTCACTCTCAGCCTAGAGACACTTACTAAAAACAGAAATATTTAATGAGTAAAAGGAAAAGCAACTTACATAAAATTTCCCAGTCATATTCACTCTGTTATAACCAATAAGTCTACCTGCAGTTGCTCCTATTCTAGCTTTACAGCCTCATGTTAAGAAACACAAATGGTGGTAAACAAATTTATTTAATAGCCCTCTGTGTACCTGGAGTCAGCAGATGGGAAGTCTCATTAAGGTAATTTTATCTCAACTTTCATAATATTCTCCTTGCATTTTTCTCTAATGAATACTGGAAAAGTTGAATGCTCCATTTTCTGATCAACTATATCACCTTCAACATACCACTGGAATGAAAATTAAAGTAAAAACATTTTTATATTATCTTAATACTTTTAATTTCTGTTCTCAGTTATTTCAAACTATTTCTTCTTTTTTAAAAAAAATAGGCCTTTAAGAATTTAAGAATAATAAATGTTATTCCATTTATTTTGATCACATTCCCTCCCCACAACTACTCCAAAATCTAGGCTTTCTTCCCTATCCACCCAGTTTTGTGTCCTCACTTTCTTCTAACCCGTCAACTCCAATTTGTACTGCCCATATACTCTTGGGTGTGGCACCATCCACTGGAACACGGTCAACCTACCAGAGGCCAAACCCTGAAAGAAAACTGATTATCCCTCTCCCAGCAGCTCTCAATTGACAAGAGCTCCTCAGTTAGGGTTGGATGCCCACCTCCTGTCACCATGCTAAGATTTGGTCTGGCTTGAGCTTACACAGATGTCATGCATTTTGCCATGGATACTTGAGAATTCATATATGCACACTACTGTGTTTAGAAAACACTGTTTTGTGGTAGCTATCCACCACCTCTAACCCTTTGTCTTTCCACCCTTCTGCCACAATGATCCCAGAACTTAGAGAAAATAATCTTATACAAATGTCCCATTTAGAGCTGAGCATTCTGCAATCTCTTACTTTCTGAACTTTGACCAGTTGTGGGCCTCTGAGTTAATTCCCATCTACTTCAAGAAGCTTCTCTGATAAGAGTTGAAAGGTGCATTAATATATGAGTAAAACAGTAAGTAATTAGGAGTTGATTTAATACTACAAAAGGGTTCACAGCTAGGTAAGTGTGATGAGTATTTTTCTCCTCTAGTAGCATGCATAATACCTTCTGAAACTATGAGAGCTAGCCAATAAGGATGAAGTTTCCAAGTCAGTACTAGCTCAAACTATTCTAATCTCACTTTAGCTCAGCCTTTACAAACCTATCATACTTCAATGTACAAATTCTTCCCCCTCAGAGGGAGGAACAAGATTGCTGGTGAACAAGAGGGCAGAGTTTCAGGGAAGAATAAGCATCATTTCTCTACAGAAATGGATGATGAGGTTCTTTGTATTGTCACAGGGACTCTCACCTTAAATACTTATCTTGCCACTCACTTTTCCTTCTTAGTGCAAAGAGTCACTGCATTGGGTTTTTACCCCCTTAAAATTCATTCAAGACTCACTCAATGATTACCAAATTGGAGTACTTGTGTTTCTTGGGATCAATGGCAATTTTTGGAGCCTTCAAAAACTGTCCAAAATGTGAGGACTATCTCTAGAGTCAAGTGAGTGCAAGCCAAAAGTTCTACTCAACATCCCCCAAAAGAACAGCCCTTTGGAACAGAGAATTTGACAGCACCAATATCAGTAGAGCTGAGGCTGCACTCTAGGTCTCTCTGAACAACATCAAGCCTGGGCTAATGTTAGTGTTCTTGTTTCTGATTCACTGTGAGTAGTGCACTGCAGAATGATCTGAGGCATGGAAGTAGAACGTAAATAAAGGGATTCATTAAGTCCATAATGAAAAGCAGACTCCCCCAGTCAATACTTCAGATTATCATCCCACTCCGTGGGTTTTCCAGTTGCTCTCTCAGAATGATGACCATTATAATGTTGGCTCACCTGCAGCTTGTCATTAATCCCCACACCATCTTCAAAATTGTTGTTACTACTGCATACATTGCAGTAGTAAGAAAACTAAGGTTCAGAGGGGTAACACCAATGCATACACTTCATAAAGGCAGAACAAAAATTCTATCCTAAGTCTAAGTCCAGTTCAAGGTGCCTTGTTTTCCAACAGTTTTGTGAAGAATTTGTTAACATTTTGTATGTAATATGATACATAAAGCATCTTTATATCTACTTAAGAAATGGAAAAGGGGGAAAGAAAAGGAAAAGGAAAATGGAGAGAGGAAAGGAATGGGAGGGGAGAGAAAAATAGTGAAAACAGAGGCAATAAGCAAAAGGAACAAGAGAGAAGGAGGAAGTGAGGAAAATGAGACAATCCCCTAAACCTCTGAACAGTTGTAGCTCAGTATCTTCAGCAGTGTTCCTCACTCTCACTCTTTCTTCTCCTACAAAGGTTCCTCCTTAAATCTGCAATAAAAAAAAATGCCTTGTAGTGTAGCAGGAATCTTAAATGGTCTTATTAATAAGATCAAACCTGAGGCCAGTTATTGGGGTGAAGCTGGAAGATCAGAGAGACAGAACAAGTCACAGCTAACCTCACCTGGCTAACTTCTCAGCTGATCTTGTTTCCTCAGACTGGAAGCCTCTGTGTCCTCATTTCTGAATGGCTCTCAGCTGAACTGTGCTGCTCAAAACCTAAAAGCTTAACCAGCCAAATGCTTCTAGTTTCTGGTCTTCATGCCTTATATACCTTTCTGCTTTCTACTACCACTCCCTGGGATAAAGGCTCCCTTTCTGGGATTAAAGGCTTGTGTCACCATGCCTGGCCATTTCCAATGTGGCCTTGAACTCACAGAGATCCAGAGGGATTTCTACCTCTGGAGTGCTAGGTTTAAAGGTGTGTGTGTGCCACCATTTTCTGGCCTCTCTATCTAGTGGCTGTTCTGTTCTCTGACCCCAGATAAGTTTATTAGGGTGCACAATATTTTGGGGAACATGATACCACCACATTGTAGGAAGCAGAAGGTCAACACTACATGAGAAATCACAATACTGCTACTGCTGCCTTCCCTGCCCCAGAGGTGAAATTGGTATATCTTCAGGTAAGGAGTGAGGGTGGTGCTTGGTCAGAAAGTGGACATCAGGCAGCTATGAAAGGCTTCAGATGAAACATGTTCACACAAGGAAAGAGTCCCATAATGAAAAACTCCTGGAAATGTGTGACCAAAAATGCCAGTGTCACCCACATGCATAGTACACTACAACTACTTAAAGGTTCTTACACTAACACTTTTTCATTTTTAGAAGTTTGCCCAAATCTTGTACCTGGTGTATTATCTGGTACAAGGTTAGCATCCCATAGATATTATAAAATGAATAACCCTATGACTTAAGCTTTGTTTCTGTAAGATGTCATTTCTTCTACAGAGATGGATGGGTACCTAATATTGGTTAAAAGTCAGGTTAAATCTCTTGACTCTTACAGTTTATTTTTTATTTAAAAAATGTTTTAATTCATTTTACATACCAACCTTGTGTTATGATTGAGCATCCCTTGGGTATATGCCCAAGAGTGGTATCATTGGGTCTTGAGGTAGACTGATTCCCAATTTTCTGCAAAGTCGACATACTGATTTCCAAAGTGGCTGTACAAATTTGCACTCCCAGAAACAGTGGGGGAGTCTTCCCCTTGCTCCACATCCTCTCCAACATAAGCTGTCATAAATGTTTTTGAACTTAACCATTCTGACAGGTGTAAGATGATATCTCAGAGTCGTTTTGATTTGCATTTCCCTCATGACTAAGGATGTTGAGCAATTCCTTAAAAATCTTTCAACAATTTGAGATTCTTCTATTGAGAATTCTCTGTTTAGCTCTGTAGACCAGTTTTTAATTGGATCGTTTGTTATTTTGATGTCTAGTTTCTTGAGTTCTATGTATGTTTTGGAGATGAGCCATCTGTCAGATGTGGGGTTGGTGAAGATCTTTCCTCATTCTGGAGGCTGCCATTTTTTTATTTTCCATGTCCTTTGCCTTTCAGGAGCTTCTCAGTTTCTGGAGGTCCCATTTATCAATTGTTGCTCTCAGTGTCTGTGCTACTGGTGTTATATTTAGGAAGTGGTCTCCTGTGCCAGTGCATTCTAGGTTACTTCCTACTTTCTCTTCTATCAGGTTCAGTGTAGCTGGATTTATGTTGAGGTTTGTGATCTACTTGGACTTCAATTTTGTACATGGTCATAGATATGGATCTATTTGCAGTCTTCTGCATGTTGACATCCAGTTATGTCAGCACCATTTGGTGAAGATGTTCTTTATTCCATTGTAAAGTTTTGGCTTCTTTGTCAAAAATCAGGTGTTCATAGGCATGTGGATTAATGTCATGGTCTTCAGTTCTGTTGCATTGGTCCTCATGTCAGTTTTTATGCCAATACTAAGCTGTTTTTATTACTATAGCTCTATAGCAGAGCTTGAGGTCAGGGATGGTGATGCCTCCAGAAGTTGCTTTATACTAGAGGGTTGTTTTAGCTATCCTATGTTTTTTGTCTTTCCATATGAAGTCAAGTATTGTTCTTTCTAGGTCTGTGAAGAATTGTGTTTGGGATTTTGATGGGGATTGCACTAAATCTGTAAATTGCTATTGGTAAGATTGCCATTTTTATTATGTTGGTTCTACCTATCAATGAGCATGGGAGATCTTTCCATTTTCTGATATCTTCTTCAATTTCTTTCTTCAAGGACATAAAGTGCTTGTCATACAGGTCTTTCATTTGTTTGATTAGAGTTACCCTAAGATATTGTATATTATTTGTGGCTGTTGTAAGGGGTGATGTTTCTCTGATTTCTTTCTCAGCCAGTTTACCATTTTTATATAGGAGGGCTACTGATTTTTTTTTAGTTAATCTTGTATCCTGCCACATTACTGAAGGTATTTTGCTGTGGAATGTCATTCTATGTGCTGTGAATATGTGTTGCTCTGATTTGTTGATAAATACAGCTGTTTGGCCAATGGCAAGGCAGAGTAAGGTTAGGCGTGACATTCCAACTAGAGAGAGAGGAAGGAGAAAGGCAGAGCAGAGGAGATGCTGCTAGCTGCCACCAGAAGAAGCAAGATGTAAAGTACCTATAAGCCACAAGCCACGTGGCAAAGTATAGATTTATAGAATTGGGTTAATTTCAGATGTAAGAGCTAGCTAGCGAGAGGCCTGAGCCAGTAGGCCATATAGTTTAAAAATAATATAAGCTTCTGTGTGTTTATTTGGGTCTAATCAGCTGCAGGACCAGGTGGGACCCAGAAAAACTTCCAGCTACAGTGTTTGTCAGCTACAGGAGTTCCCTGGTAGAATTTTGGGGGTCACTTACATATATGATCATATCATCTGCAAATAGCAAAAGTTTGACTTCTTCCTTTCCAATTTGTATCCCCTTTATCTCCTTTTGTTGTCCTATTGCTTTAGCTAGAACTTTGAGTACTATATTGAATAGATATGGGGAGAGTGGACAGCCTTGTCTTGTTCCTGATTTTAGTGGAATCGCTTTGAGTTTCTCTCCGTTTAATTTTATATTGGCTGTCGGCTTGCTGTAAATTGCTTTTATTATGTTTAGGTATGTTCCTTGTATTCCTGATCTCTCCAAGACTTTTATCATGAAGGGGTGTTGGACTTTGTCAAAGGCTTTTTCAGCATCTAATGAGATGATCAAGTGTCTTTTTTTTCTTTCAGCTTGTTTATATGATGGATTGCATTGATAGATTTTCATATGTTGAACCATCTCTGCATTTCTGGGATTAAGCCTACTTGATCATGGTGTACAATTTTTTTGATGTGTTCTTGGGTTCAGTTTGCCAGTATTTTGTTGAGTATTTTCGCATCAATGTTCATGAGGGAGATTGGTCTGTAATTCTCTTTCTTTGCTGCATCTTAGTGTGGTTTGGGTGTCAGGGTAACTGTAGCCTCATAAAAAAAAGTTTGTCAATATTCCTTCTGTTTCTATTGTGTGGAATAATTTGAGAAGTATTGGCATTTGCTCTTCTATGAAATTCTTATAGAATTCTGCACTGAAACCATCTGGCCCTGGCCTTTATTTGGTTGGGAGACTTTTAATGACTGCTTCTATTTCCATAGGGATTACAGGTCTATTTAAATTGTTTATCTGGTCTTGATTTAATTTTGGTATGTGGTATCTATCCAGAAAATTGTCCATTTCTTTTAGATTTTCCAATTTTGTGAAGTACAGGTTTTTGAAGTATGACCTGATGATTCTCAGGATTCCCTCATTGTCTGTTGTTTTATTTCCCTTTTTGTTTCTGATTTTGTTAATTTGGATATTCTCTCTGTCTTTTGGTTAGTTTGGATAAGGGTATATTTATCTTGTTAATTTTCTCAAAGAACCAACTCTTTGTTTCATTGATTCTTTGTACTGTTCTCTTTGTTTCTATTTTATTGATTTCAGTTCTCAATTTGATTATTTCTTGGCATCCATTCCTCTGGGGTAAGTTTGCTTCTTTTTGTTCTAGAGTTTTCAGGTGTGCTGTTAAGTTGCTAGTGTGAGATTTCTGCAAATTATTTATGTAGGCGTTTAGAGCTATGGACTTTCCTCTTAGTACTATTTTGATAGTTTCCTGTAAGTTCGGGTATGTCATATATTCATTTTCATTGAATTCTAGGAAGTCTTTAATTTCTTTATTTCTTCCTTGACCGAGTGGTGATTCAGTTGAGCATTATTCAGTTTCCATGAGTTTTTAGGCTTTGTAGTTTGTGTTATTGTTGAGTTCTAACTTTAAGCAATGGTGGTCTGAAAAAATACAGGTTATTCCAATTTTTTTTATATCTGTTGAGATTTGCTTTGTGATTAAGTGGTCAATTTTAGAGAAGGTTCCTTGGGGTGCTTAGAAGAAGGTATATTCTTTCGTGTTTGGGTGGAATGTTCTGCAGATGTCTACTAAGTCTATTTGGGTCATAACATCTGTTAGTTAGTTCCCTTATTTCTCTGTTAAGTTTCTGTCTGGCAGACCTGTCCATTGGTGAGAGTGGGGTATTGAAGTCTCCCACTATTAGTGTGTGGGGTTTGATGTGCGATTTAAGCTTTAGTAATTTTTTTTTTACATATATGGGTGCCCATGTATTTGGGGCATAAATGTTCAGAATTGAGACTTCATCTTGACAGATTCCTCCTGTGATTAATATGTAATGTCCTTCTCTATCTCTTTAGTTTGATTTTAGTTTCAAGTCTATTTTGTTAGATATAACTACACCAGCTTACTTCCGAAGTCCATTTGATTGGAAAGTCTTTTCCCAGCCTTTTACTCTGAGATAGTGCCTGTCTTTAAAGTTGAGGTGTGTTTCTTGTATGCAGCAGAAGTATAGATCCTGTTTTCATATCCTGTTGTTAGCCTGTGTCTTTTTATAGGTGAATTGGGTCCATTGCTATTAAGGGATATTAATGGCCAATGATTGTTAATTTCTGTTATCTTTTGGTGGTTGTGTGTGTGTGTGTGTGTGTGTATGTGTGTGTGTGTGTGTTTCCCTTCTTTGGGATTTGTTGGTGTGGGATTATCTATTTCCTGTGTTTTTGTGGGCGTATCTAATTTCCTTAGGTTGGATTTTTCATTCTAGTGCTTTCTGTAGGGCTGGATTTGTGGATAGGTATTGTTTAAATCTGGTTTTGTTATGGAATATCTTGTTTATTCTGTCTATGGTGATTGAGAGTTTGCTGGATATAATAATCTGGGCTGGCATCCATGGTCTCTAAGTGCCCACATATCATCTGCCCAAGATCTTCTGGCTTTCAGAGTCTCCATTGAGAAGTCGGTTGTTATTCTGATGGGTCTGCTTTTATATATCACTTGGCCTTTTTCCTTTGCAGCTCTTAATAGTCTTTCTTTATTCCATATGTTTAGTGGTTTGATTTTCATGTGGTGAGAGGGCTTGTTTTTTATGTCCAGTCTATTTTGTGTTCTGTAAGCTTCTTGTATCTTCATAGGCATTTCCTTCTTTAGGTTAGGAAAGTTTTCTTCTATGATTCGGTTGACTCTGTTTTCTTTTTTTATTATTAAGAAATTTTCTATTCATTTTACATACCAACCACAGATCCCCCTCTCTTCCCTCCTTCCCCTCCCAGCCTTCCCATCCAACCCACCCCCCATTTCCATCTCTTCCAAGGCAAAGCCTCCCATGGGGTGTCAGCAGAGCCTGGTGCATTCAGTTGAAACAGATCCAAGCCCCTCCCCCTGCACCAAGGCTGTGTAAGGTGTCCCACCATAGGACCTGGGCTCCAAAAAGCCAGCTCATGCACCAGGGAAGGATCCTGATCACACTGCCAGGGGCCTCTTAAGCAGGTCAAGCTAAACAACTATCTCGTCAGCATAGAGGGCCTAGTTCAGTCTCATGGAGGCTCCACAGCTATTGGTCTACAGTTCATGAGTTCCCACTAGTTTGGTTTGGTTGTTTCTGTAGGTTTCCCCATCATGATCTTGATGCCCCTTGCTCATAGAATTCTCTTCTCTCTCTTTGACTGGACTCCTGGAGCTGGGCCTGATGCTTGGTTGTGGATCTCTGTATCTGCTTCTATAAGTTAGTGGATGAAGGTTCTATAATGACAGTTAGGGTATTCACCAATCTGATTGCTGGAGTAGACCAGTTCAGGCACCCTCTCCACTATTGCTAGTAGTCTAAGGATAGCCCTTGGAAGGGGAAATGAATGAGATCTCCATAAGTAAACTGGGGGTGGTGTTGGGCAATGGAGGGTAGGGGATCTGAAATGAGAACATAAGGGAATGGAATGGTTGAGCTGGAACAGGAATGGAGTGGAAGAGCAAGGAAAGAGATACCATGATAGAGGGAGACATCCTGGGGATAGGGAGAAACAGGGTGCTAGGGAAGTTCCCAGGAACCCACAAGGATGCCTCCACCTTGTTGATTATATTTTCTGTGCCTTTGAGCTAGGATTCTTTTCCTTCTTCTATCCCTATTATTCTTAGGATTGGTCTTTACTTGGTGTCCCAGATTTCCTGGATGTTTTGTGTTATGACTTTGTTGGCTTTAATGTTTTATTTGACTGATGAATCTATTTCCTCTATTCTGTCTTTAATGCCAGAGATCCTCTCTTCCATCTCTTACATCTTTGGTTATGCTTGCATCTGTAGTTTCTGTTCATTTACTCAGATTTTCCATTTCCAGCGTTCCCTCAGTTTGTGTCTTCTTTATATCTATTTCAATTTTCAAGTCTTGAACTGTTTCATCGCTTTCTCTTGGTTTTCTTGACTTTTGTTAAGGGATTTATTGATTTTTCCCCCAATTTTTGTTTGTCTTTTCCTTGATTTCTTTAAGGAAATTTATGATTTCCTCTTTAAAGGCCTCTATCATCTTCCTACTGTCACTGCAAAGAAGTTCTAGGCTTGAGTCAGGATCCTCCCTACCTATCCTCCAAACCACAGGACTCTCCAACATTACATCCAACCTTTCCATCAGAAAGATATACCTCTATACTCCATCTTGTAACAGGAAGCACATCCTACATATGGATCCAGTCCCTTGTGTCCACCTAACTTCATTCTGCCCAAGCCATTTCCACCCTTTAGACCCAAACTGAACCCACTACTTATCACCTTCCTCAACTTTCTCTGTCCGTAACAAACTCAGAACTAATAAAGAAAGCCTGCATGCCCAACTCTCATCACAAGAATACCAACAATATGAAATATCAAGCCAATATCTTCTCTCCAAAACACAATAATTTTGTGGAAGTATTTGACAATGAGAACTACCTAGATAGACTACAGGACACAGAATTTAAAAGCGCAATCATAAACTTCATCAAAGAATTCAAGGAGTTTAAAGAAGATGCAAAGGAACAGATCAATGAAATCAAGGAGAAAGAGCTTAAAGAGAAAGGGGGACTTAGTAATGTCAAAGAAAACATAAATATAGGGTAGACAGAAATGACAAAATCAGATAAAAATGTTGAAGAGGACTCAAACTGAAATGAACATAGAATTGAAAAACCCAATATCTCCACTAGAAAAATCAAAGGAAAGCCTTACAAGTAGGATTGATCAAGTAAAAGATAGAAAATCGGGTCTTGTAGATAAAGTAGAGGATCTAGACCAAAAAAAGAAGGAACATGAGATGAGGAGAGGGAGGAGGAGGAAGATAACAGGAAAAGAAGTCACATGAAATATGGGACACCATTAAAAAAAACAACCTTCACATATAGGCATAGATGAGAGAGAAATCTCAAGTCAGTGGCACAGACTAGGCCTTCAAAAAGATCATAGAAGAAAACTTACTCAAACTAAGCAAAGATATACTCATACAACTACAGGAAGCACACCAAACAATGAATATACAAGACCAAAACAGATATTAAGTATGATAAGGCAAAGAAAGTGTTTTTGAAAGCTGCAAGATATAATATGGAAGTCATATACAAAGGAAAATCCATCAGAATAAGAGCTGATTTCTCATGCAAGCTCCCCAGAACTAGGCCCTCTGATTGTGGGTGAAAGTTGAGTGGCTTGATGCATTTGTGGGTACCCTGGCAATGGGACCAGAACTTACCCCAGGTACACAAACTGACTTTATAGAGCCCATTCCCTATGGTGAAATGCCTTACTCAGCCTTGATGCAGGAGGGAGGGGCTAGGTGTAGCCCCAGCATGGTATAACAGCCTGTGTTGACTACCCATGAGAGGCCTTACTCTCTATGAGGAGGGGATGGAGGTGGGATGGGGATAGGTGGGGGGAGCAGGAGAAGAGGAGGGAGGGGGAATGGGTTGGTATGTAAAAGGAAAGAAAATCTTTTTTTAATAAAAAAATTATATATATATATAGAGAGAGAGAGAGAGAGAGAGAAAGAGAGAGAGAGAGAGTGAGAGAGAGAGAGCTGATTTCTCAGTGGAAACTTTGAAAACCAGAAAAGCCTGGAGCAACACATGCCAAATTCTAAAAATTTATGATTTCTTCTGTCCCCTCTGTCTCCCCCGTTCCTTCTGACTGCTTTTCTGAGGTGTTCCTTGAACTCTGAGGGGAGGGATTTGTTGGAAACATCTTGTTTAGAGCTGTGTGTTCCACAGTCTCTCTCTTCATAATGTCTGGTTGTTGATCTCTGTATTTGTTTCCATCTGCTTCAGGAGGAAGCCTCTCTGATGATGGCTGAAAAAGCTGCCAATATGAGTATTGAAGAATATCATTAGGAGTTATTTTATTGATACATTTTTAGATCATTAGTATTAGGTTTTACAACTGAGAAAAACTCATATAAACTCACAGAGACTGAAGGAGAAATCACAGGTCTGTACCAGGTCCTCTGCATATACATTATAGCTTTCAATTAGTACTTTTTGTTGTTGTTGTTTGGTTGGTTTTTGTGGTTGTTGTTTTTTTTCAAAACAGGGTTTCTCTGTGTAGCTTTGCTCCTTTCCTGGAACTCACTTTGTAGACCAGGCTGGCCTCAAACTCACAGAGATCCGCCTGCCTCTGCCTCCCGAGTGCTGGGATTAAAGGCATGCACCACCATCACTCAGCCAAGCCCTTCATTCTTACAAGTGATATTCAAGACAGTTTTGTGGTGGTATTGTGTTCCAAAATATTGTGTACCTTAATAAACTTATCTGGGGTCAGAGAACAGGACAGCCACAATATTAAACATAGAGGTTAGGCAGTGGTAGCATACGCCTTTAATCCTAGCATTCCAGTTCGAGGATGCACCCAAGCATGGTGACCCACGCCTTTAATCCCAGAAAGCACGCCTTTAATCCCAGGGAGTGGTGGTAGAAAGCAGAAACATATATAAGGCGTGAGGACCAGAAACTAGAGGCATTTGGCCTGAGCAGGCATTTGGCCTGGAGAAGTGGCCTGGAGAAGCATGTGACTGGTTAAGCTTTCAGGCTTCTAGCAGCAGTTCAGCTGAGACCCATTCTGGATGAGGGCTCGGGGCATCCAGTCTGAGGAAACAAGATCAGCTGAGGAGTTGGCCGGGTGAGGTTAGTTGTGGTTTGTTCTGTTTCTCTGACCTTCCAGTGTTCACCCCAATACCTGGCTCCGGGTTTGATTTTATTAATAAGACTCTTTAAGATTCATGCTACACAGTTTTGCTCAGGAATCTGAAGAGTACAGATGTTGTATCCTTGTATGTTCAGGAAATGCTAGTATACAAATGTTGATTTTTTTCCCTCTGGGGTCAGGGCAGCTTAACAGAAACATAAACACATCAGGCCAGATAAGCACTCCACCACCAACCTAGAGTTTTTATGCAGTGACTCACAGCACTAAAAACCTGAATGTATAAATAAATAGGTCTCTGATCCTTGTGACTTCTCTTGTGACTCTTTTGTTTTTCTGTTGGTTTGGCTTGTCCAAATTTGATATGATAGTTTTCACTTTATCTTGTTGTATTTTATTTTGTTATATATTGTTGTTATATCTAAGAAGCCCATTCTTTTCTAATGAGAGACAGAAAGGAAATAGATCTAAATGGGAGATGAGATGGGAAGAAATGGGGAGGAGTCTGTTTTCAGATAATATTATATGAGAAGAGAATCTATAGTTAAGAAAAGGGAGAAAAAAGTTCAAAAATTCACTTGATCTTTAAAAATGGAGTCAACAGCAATAAATAATAAAATTTAGAGCAGAAATAAATAAAATGGAAACAAAGAAAATAATGCAAAGAATCAACAAAGGTAATAGCTGATTCTTTGAGAAGATAACCAAGATTGACAGACCCTTGGCCCAACTAACAAAAGAAAGACAGAAAGAACCCAAATTAACAGAATTAGAAAAGAACAAGGAAATATTACAACAGAGACAAGAGAAAATCAGAATATTATAAGGGAATATTTTTAAAACATTAGTCAGTTAAGTAGAAAACTAAAATGGATTGGTTCCTACATTCAGCCAAACCACCAAAATTATACCAAGATGAACTCAACAGCCTAAAATGACCCATAAGAGATTGAAATCATAATAAAAAGCCTTCCAGACAAAACATTCCAGAACCAGAGGGATTAACAGCAGAATTCCATGAGACATCCAAAGAAGATCTACATCTAATCTTTCTCAAACTGTTTCTTTAAAATGGAAACAGAGGGAGCATTCTCAATCTCTTTCTATGAAGCCAGTATCACTCTAATACCCAATACTATACTCAAAGTACTAGCTGGAACAATAAGATAAGAAAAGAAAATTAAAGAGATACAAATCAGAAAAGAAAATGTCAAACTATCCCTATTTGCAGATGACATGATACCATACACTAGAGATCCCCAAAATTCTGCCAGAAAACTTCTAGAAACAATAAATAAATGTGGTTAAAGGGCAAGAAACAAACTCAATTTGCACAAATCAACAGTTTTGTATATACTAACAACAAATAACCAGAGACAAAGATAATGGACACACTCCCTTTCATTATAGCCTCAAGGAAGTAAAATGAAATGAATTTTTTATTTGATAAAATCAATGGGATTGATAAACATTAGCCAGATTAATTAAAGGATGGAGAGAGAATATCCAGATTAGTAAAATATCCAAATTAGTAAAAAATGGGAACAGAACAACAGACACTGAGGAAATTTAGAGAATCATAAGGACATACTTTAAAAGTCTGTACTACACCCAAATGAAAAACCTAAAAGAAATGGATAAATTTCTTAATAAATACCACATACCAAAATTAAATCAAGATCAGAAAAGCAATTTAAGCAAGCCTATAGTGAAATAAAAGCAGTAATTAAAACAAAACAAAACAAAAAGTCAGGGCCAGATGGATCCAGTGCAAGATTCAATGAAGAGTTCTACCAGACTTTCAAAAAAGAATAAATGTCAAAATTTCAAGATGGTGGCCACCAGCACCTGTGTGGTCACAGAACCTCTCTGGGGAGCCTTAGAGACCTATGAAGGCTTAGAGGGGAGATGTGGTGGTGGAGGTTGAGTCTGCAGAGTGTTCAGTATCTCTCTGGAACAACTATAAAAAGGGAGGTCTTATGGGAGGATGCTTTTAAAAAGTGGTCTCACAGAATTGGGGAAAAAAGATTTCAGAGCAGAGCCTAGCGTGTGGTGGAGAAAGGGAAATTAGAGACATAGAAGCACAGTGGCATGATGGGTGTGGAAGTATGGTTGCATCAGACAAAGGAGCATGTCCTTGCTGAGTAGGGATGTCTGAGATCTGTTCTCTCTCCAGAGACCATGTTGATGTCTGTCTATGCTGCCATAAAGTCCATGATCAGTGCTAGCTGGTTGTTATGGGCAAGGAAGCTTCCTTTGCAGAGTGGTGTCAGTTACTGCAGACTCCTAATTAAGAATGATAGACAGTGAAGGCTTCTATGACAGCACCCCCCAGGGGGCAAAAACAGCCTAGACAGGAACCTATTGAAGAGAGTCCTTAAAATTGTGACAAAGATGTGAAAGTGTAGCTCTTGGTAGTCAATGGCTTCTGGCAGGGGGCAGGAGAAGGACTCAGCTTTAAAGGGCTAGCCACTGGGGGTTTGACCATGCTCCATTGAGTTTATGGACAACACAAATTGGACTTGATGTGTTTTTTTTCTTTTCTCCTTTGTTTGAGGGTGGGGAACAGGGGTGCAAGGGTAGAAGCATGGATGTGGGAGAAATAGGAATCGAGTATGATTGGGGTCTATTGTATGGAATTCCCAAATAATCAATAGAGATATTATGTTGGGGAAAAAGTAAAGATTAAAAAAAGAACCTAAAGCACATAAAAACTCAAAAATGAGAGAGAATTATAGACCAATTTCCTTTCTGAACATAGATACAAACTGTTAATAAAATGCTTGCAAAACAAGTCCAAGTACACATCAAAAAGATCATCCACAAGGAACAAGATGCTCTCATCCCAGAGATGCAGGAATGATTCAACATACATAGATCAATAAACATAGTACACCATATAAAAAAACTGAATAATAAAAACATGATCATTTCATTAGAAGCAGAAAATGCGTTTGACAAACTGAACACCCATCATATCGGAAGTCCTGGAAGGACTAGGGATACAAGGGACATAGCTCAACAAAATAAAAGTAATTTACAGCAAGCCCATAGGCAACATCAACTTAAAGAGAGAGGGACTCAAAGTATTTCCATTAAAATCAATAACAAAACAAGGTTGTCCACTTTCTCCATACCTTCAATTGTTCTTAGCTAGAACAATAAGACAACTGAAGAACTGAAGAAGATCCAGGGGATACAAAGAAGAAAGGAAGAAGTCAAAGTACTTTTATTTGCAGATGATAAGGTTATATACATAAATGACTCTAAAAATCCCACCGGGAAACTTCTATAGCTGATAAACACTTCCAGCAAAGAAGCAGGATACAGAATTAGCTCACAAAAGGAAGTAGCCATCCTATGACAAATGACAGTTTGATAAATAAATCAATGTGGTGGTTTTTTCAGGAAGCTGGGAGTAGATCAAGATCCAGCTATATCAGTTGAGCATACATCCAAAGGATTCTATGTTCTATGCTATCTCTACGTACAGAGATAATTCTCATACATGTTCATTGCTGCTCTATCCAGAATAGCTAGAAACTAGAAACAACTGAGATGTCTGTCAACAAATGAACAGATAAAGAAAAAGTGGTACTTTTACATACTGGAGTATTACTCAGCTGTTTAAAACAAAACACTTTCTTACCTTATGGATATTTTGCTTGACATATGATGGTTTCCTATTTTGTTTCATTTTGTAGGATTTCTATACATGTGAATGTGTGGTGTGTCTCTACATGTGTATGGGTTTCTCTTCGTGTGCTTTTCTTTGTCTCTCTTTTTTCTATGGGTTTGTCTTTGTTTTGTCTTATTCTGGTTGGTTGGTTTCTTTTGATTTTATCTTAACTTATTTTTGAGATTCTTCTTTGTTTTCTAAGGAGAGAGGAAAAAAGTGTGGATTTGAGTGGGTGGAGAGGTGGGGAGGATCTGGGAGAACTTGAAGGAGGGGAAACCATAATCCAAACATATATTGCATGGAGGGAAAAGTCTATTTTCAATTAAAAAAAGGTAAAGAAATTGAATTTCATTTTTAGCCAGTGAGAATGGCAAATATCAACAAAACAATCCACATAAAATTGTAACTGAAGTTATCTCCAGTCCTGCCTGGGCCCACAGCCACTCAGACCCAAATAAACACACAGACGTTTATATTATTTAAACTGTTTGGCCTAATGGCTCAGGTTTTTTGCTATCTAGTTCTTGTATTTTAAATTAACCCATTTTTATTAATCTATACGTTGCCACATGGCTTGTGGCTTACCGGTACTTTACATCTTGCTTCTCATGGTGGCATCTGGCAGCATCTCCTGACTCAGCCTTCCACTTCCAGAATTCTCTTCTCTGCTTGTCCCACCTATACTATACTTCCTGCCTGGCTACCGGCCAATCAATGTTTTATTTATCAATTAATCAGAGCAACACATCCACAGCATACAGAAAGATATCCCCAACATAAAATGCTTGAGGGAATTGGGGGAGTGGGGAAAGGGAACACTTCATTCACTGTTGCTGAGATTGAAAACTAGTGTAGTCACTGTAGAATCAGTATGGAGAATTCTCAAAACTGTTGACCTTATCTAAGAAAAATCTACAATACATGTAATTCTGTGTATAATTAAACATATATAGTTTAAATGAGCTTTTTTGATCTGGACTAACTTCAGACCACCCATCAAAAACTAGCCATAAGAAGCCCACTTTTGAGTCAGTGGTCAGGGTTGTCCAAGATACTACCAAAACATACAGCTTATTACTGTTGCATTTGGTTGACCCCAGGGGTGAAAGGTAATCCTTATTTCTGAAGACACCATCCACTTTAGACACACAACTTAGAAGATTACTAGCTGTGATTAACCTGAAATCTTCCTTCCTGAGGAATTATTTTTATGATACAAGAAGAATCCATTCATGCTACCAACAGTCACATCCTACAGTGATGCCAATAAAGTACACTAATGTCTAGCATAGCATCATAACCCTAAGAGTGCAGTAGTGGCACACATACCTTGGCAATAACCAATGGCTCTCTAATTGGACTTAAGAACCCAAACATCAAGAGGTAAACCATGCTTAATACTGAAAATCTAACCAACTACTCAGGGCTAGTGAAGTTATGGATCTTGGAGAAGAACCTACAACCCCCACTTTAATAAACCATCACAATCCCTAAAAATCTAACTATTTGCCCTTATACACGCAGATACACACTTCATCAAGAAATAGTCTGTTTGCAGCAAAGAGGGACCATTACAAAAGCAAAACAAAACACAGCCAAGCAAAATGCAGAGTTGTGAAGCCCAGTCCTAATCGATATATCTATAAATCACTCCCAGACCTAAGGCTCATGGAACATTTAAGAAGAGGGTAAAGAATGGCGGTCATACCCAGTGGATTAGACAGTTTACTATGAGATTGTGACTCTTAGTGAAGTCAGAAGCTACACAAATAATGTGTACAACATGACCACCTAAACATCAGCTAAACAAGGACAACACCAATGGGCATATCAAAGTGAACAGGGAAAGTGCCATGAGACTTCAACCTTACAGCCCTACAAAAAACTCAAAGATGCTAAAAATGGGAGAAATAGTATTCTCTGGGCAAGAGTACAATAGCTGGTTATCCAACATGAAATGTCCAGTCCTGAAAACATGCATATAAGTTAGAATAAACAGACTGAGCAGATTATATTTAGGAATATCTATGTACATTCATGTGTGTCTTGCATGTGTTAATAATTAATTTTAAAAAGAGAATAGAAAGGAAGTTTATATGAGAGAATTTGAAGGGAGGAAAAGGATGCAAGAAATGGTATAAGTATATTATAATCTCAAACACAAAAGAAAAAATTTAAATAAAATACCTCACCAGAGTAGGTCAGTTCAGGCTGGTGATAGGATGGCCAAATACCCTAATGGTCATGCTAGAAACCCCATCCAATGACTGAGGGAACTGGATGCAGAGATCCATGACCAGGCCCCGGGTGGAGCTCTGGGAGTCCAATTGGCGAGAAAGAGGAGGGTTTATATGAGCGAGAATTGTTGAGACCAAGGTTGGATAAAGCACAGGGACAAATAGCCAAACGAATGGAAACACATGAACTATGAACCAATGGCTGAAGGGCCCCCGACTGGATCAGGCCCCCTGAATAGGTGAGACAGTTGAAATTAAACTTAGAAATAATGGTAATACTGTTCCTAGCACTAACTCTAACCCTATAACTATCTCTAACTCTAAAATTAGTCTTAGAAATGTACCCTGGCTCAAAAACTAATTTGTGTATAATAATAACTCTACCATTTCCTCCTACTCTAATATTAATCTTAGAAGTAAATGAAATTGTCTGTAGCCTAATACTAAAACTGGATATATCCCAAACCATAGCCCAAAATCTAACCTCCTTTAGCTGTAAATCTCATCATAATCAAAATCCTAAAACAACACTAAGACTATAGCAAAAAGCTTAACCCTAAGCCATCATCTCATCCAATCACTAAAACTGGGACTAAAGTTAACCATGAACAAATGTCTAATACCAACTGTCCCCTTACCCTAAAGCTACACCAAGCTCTATATTAAACCCAAGTCCTATGCCTAACCATACCTTTGACCCTAACCATAAACTAACCCCTAAATTAAATACTGACATAGCCAATTTTGCAAGTTTAAATCTATCCCTAATCCTAAACATCACTCAAACTTTTTTCTCTGCCTACAACTAACCATAACAACAATTCTAGCTCTTATCCTAAATCACAAAATAGCACTAAATATCCCATCTGTGAATAAAATAGTACCCCTATTTCCTGCCTAATTCTTAAAATAAGGTTTAAAAGTAACTTTAACCCCCTTTTTAGGACTATCTGTAGCTGTTACATTAACTTTATAACAAACTCTAATCTAATCATATTCTTTACCCTAATGCTAGCTCTGTCATCAATTCTAACACTAAAATACACTCTATCCCTAATGCCAGCACTAATAAAAATACTAACAACTAACTTAGATCTAATCTTAGCACTTTACATCTCCCACTAAAACTAGCATTAGAAAAAAGGCAAATGCTATCTTAGGGTTAATATTGTTGTGGTGAACACAGTGAGTAAAAGGAACTTGGAAAGGGAAGAGTTTCTTTGACTTACACTTTCACACCACTATTCATCATCAAAGGAAGTCAAGACAAGAACTCAAACAGGGCAGAAACCCTGAGAAAAGGACTGATGCAGATGCCATGGAAGAGTGTTGCTTACTGGCTTGTTACTCAAGGTTTGCACAGACTGTTTTCTTGTAGAAGCCAAGACCACCAGCACAGGGGTGGTATAATTCACAATGGGCCAGCCTGTCACATATCAATGATTAATTAAGAAAATGCTTAACTGGTTTGCCTACACTCTGATCTTATGGAAGCATTTTTTCAACCAAGATTCCAACATCTCAGGTAATATTGACTGTTGGGTTGACATAAAACTGGCCAGCACAAATACTATCCTGCTTTGGGATATCTTTCTGTATGTTGTGAATATGTGTGGCTCCCATGGGATAATAATAAACCTGATATAGCCAATGGTCAGAAAGCTTACAGCCAGGTGGGAAATCCAAGAAGAGATACAGAGAGAAGAAGGGTGGAGTGGAAGAGACACCAGCCTGCCACTGTGGAAGGATCAACAAGATAACAGCAGATTGGTAATGCCATAGCCATGTGGCAACATATAGTTTATAGAAATGGGTTAATTTAAGATGGAAGAGCTAGATAGCAAGAAGCCTGAGCCATAGGCCATACCATTTGTAACTAATATAAGCCTGTGTGTTTGCTTGGGACCAAGTGCCAGGGAGACCTGGCGGGACCTGACACAACACAGGAAAACTTCCTTTTACAGTATCCCTAGCATTAACCCTACCATAACCAAACCTCTAACACTATATTTAATCTTAGAAGTATCATGTACCATCTAAAACAATCTTTAAACTAAGCCTGTGAAAACCAAAACTTTAATCTTAACAATTTTTTAAGCATAATGTTTAAATCTAATATTAATCTTGGAAATAAATCTAAAACTGTCTGTAGCCTTAGCAACAGAGCTAGTGAAAACTCTAACGTAATCATAACCCTAACCTCACTATAACCCTACATGCATCCCAAAGAAAAACGCTATTGCTAAAACTAATGATAAACCAACTTAGAACATTAACTTGATCGGCTGTATCCCTAATCTAAGGTATGAGCCTTAACCTAGCTCAGATCCTAACCAAAAACCAAACCATAAATTTAGTGCTCACATTGCACAATTTGTAAGTGCACCTGTGTACCGGTAAATTAACATTAATTTAAAAGTACATCTAAAACGGTCTTTATTCCTAACTACTAAATCTGGGCTAAGCATAGCTGTAAGCCTAATACTAACTCTAAAATTAATCTTAGAAATAAATCTAAACCTGTCTGTATTCTTAACTCTAACCCTAGTTCTATTCTGATCCTAAACCTATAACTAAATGAAACTGCAATTCGAGGCATAACACTGACCTTACCCTAGCACTAATCAATATCCCAACCCTACCAATAAGGAAAATCTACCCCTAACCATAACTTTAATCCTAAACCAAGCTCTACACCTAATTTAAACACTAGTTCTACCCCTCACCTTATCCCAAAAGCTAACCCTAAACACAGTCCTGATTCTAACAGCCCTAAGATTACCTATGGCAATAGCTTCAATCCTGGATCTAACACTAACCCTACAATTAGCTTTACCTTATAACTATTTAGGATACTAACACAAACACTAGTACTCATGTTAATCATACCTAGCTCAAATCCAAGCCATAAATATACCCCTTGACCTAAATAAAAGTTTACTCTACCTTTAGACTGAACCCTAAAACTAGGTGTAAAACTCACATTAATCCTAGTTCTATTAATAAGTTAGGTACTTACACTAACTTTATACCAAACTCCAAATTAATAGTATCTATAATCCTAACCCTGATTCAACCCACCAATTCCAATACAAACCTAAACAAAATCTAACCTAAAACCTGGGATTAAAACTAAACCTAATCACAAAGCACCTATAACCATAAACTGAAGTCTACCAATACCTCTAAAACTATCATTATAGAAAATACTAAAAGTATCAATAGCCCTTACTCTAACTCCAATTCCACAGATAACTCCATCATTAATGTTAGAAATATTACTATAACTGCCCTTAACCTTAATATTAATCCTAACATCACCATAAAACTGTCCATAGCCCTAACACTAACCCTAGTCATAATCTAAACCATAACCCTAATATAAAATAACCCTAATGAATCTAGTCAAAATCCCAAATCTAGGATAAACTTGATAATTAGGTGTGGTGATATTTTATTTGTGCTGAAATGTGGTGATGTTTTATTTGTGCTTTAATAAATAAAGCTTGTCTGGACAATCAAAGGAAAAAGAAAGCCATTTTAAGTAAACGAAGAAGTCAATGTTAGCACAATCCCTTAACCCTATCACTTGGCAGGCAGGATCTCTGTGTGTTCAAGGCCACACTGCAAACAGAGCCAGGTGTGGTGGCACATGCCTTAAATTCCAAAACTAGTTAACCATGGATGTCTGGAGTTCTATACAGACAGACAGGAAATAACAGAGCTGCGTAGGAAGAGGAAGTGATGTAGCTGAACAGAGAGAGCAAATCAGATGGCAGAACAGCAAGGTATATAGGCATGGGTAAACAGGAAGTCATGGCATTTAGAAGGTGCAGAGTTGGTGAGGTAAGGTTGGCTCGTGGCTTTCCCTATTTCCCTGATCTTTCTAAGGTTTTCACCCCTATATTTGGCTCCATGTTTTTTTTTTATTTAATAAGACCATTTAGAAATTCATCTACAATTGGCACTCCAATGTGGCAAGAATCATTAAAAAGCTGTTTGTGGGCTTACAGGGCCCCTAGCTCAGGCCCGGTTGCACTGCTCAGGCTGGAGCACATGGCCAGAATCTCTTTGGCTTTCTCTCTCCTGGTGGGTGATGGGCTCACTCTCTCTCTGGATTCCCATCTCAGTCTGCCACCATACTATGTAGCTGCTTTTAAATTATCTCAGACTTCTACTGTTCTATGCAGTCAGCAGACTTGGTGAGTCAATTAAGATATCTTAAAGGGTGAAAGTAGTTAAAAGAGAATTTTTTCCCACATTAAAAAATGGGAAACATTTTTACTATGGAAGAAATTTGGTCTCTATTTGATAACACATTAGGCAGTCTGAAAATGGAACAATTAAATGAGAGGATAATTAATGTTAATGGGATGTATGTAATATCAATTATGAATATTATTTGCTTGATCTTTTCTATTTTAGCATTAAAAAGGTGGGTCAATTTAAGTGCCAAGGTAAAAGCTTTAGAAAAATCTGTTAAAATGAATCATAGAGAAATTCAGATCCAGACAGGAGAATTTAAAGGTGAATGTATCTCAGGATTGACTTTAGAAAAACCTGTTTAAATGAATTATAGAAAAATTCAGACCCAGACAGAAGAATTTAAAGGTGAAATTATTTCAGGATTGAATTATACGATTACAGAGAGACAGACTGTTTTCAAACAACCAAACTTAATCTATCCTGTAACCTTATAGGAACTGCCAAATGCTCATGTAAAAGCTTATTGGACTCCAGTGAAATGTTAGATTTAAGGAGATTTAAAGAAGCTATAGTATCATATGGCATGCATTCTCCATTTGTAAAGCAGGTGTTAAACTCATGGTCAACTTATAATACAATTATCCCTCAGGACTGGAAAGAGTTAATTACAGCTGTCCTAGAGGCCATTCTACAGTTACAATGGAGAATATAGATTAAAGAGGAGGCTAAAACAAAAGAACAACAATGTAGGACCAGAGGTATGGAAATTTCCCAGGATCAGCTCCTCGGAGAGAGCAATTATGCTAGTATGCAAAGACAATGTTTGTATAATAACCAAACCTTAATTCTATGCCACATGGCAGCCATGAATGCATGGGACAGAACTGAGGAAGCAGGGGGAAAAAATGAGTCATTTACAAAAGTTATACAAGGCCCTAGAGAATCCTTCACTGATTTCTTACAAAGGCCTCTTCAGGAGGTAAATATTCATCTGTTAGGGATTGGAACATTATCTCAAGTGAAACAGAGTACAAGATGACTCAAATGTACAGGGCCAGATGGGTGGAAAAGAAAATTAAAGCCATATGTGGCTAACATAGCTATAAATTTATGGAGCCATGATCTGTTACAACAATGGAATACTAAGATTAACATTACTCCAACCTCAAAAACAAACCATAAACTAACATGTTTCTGAGAGCAATATTAGGAGGTATTATTATAAAGAACAGTCACTGGCCATTGTTCCGTATTTACAAAGGCAGTAAATAGAATGATACCAAATTCAGAAGCTAGACAGATAATTGAATCTTTGGCTTTTGAGAACATGAATGCTGCATGCAAAAGAATAATCAGGCCATTAAAGGCACGATCAACACACTTAGAGGATTGGATCAGGGACACAATTAATATTGAGTCTCATGACCATGATGATATGTGGATAGGAGAGGTGATATCAAAAGCTTTGAGGAAAAATAATAATGACAGATGTTTTGATTGAAGTCAACAAGGTTATTTGAACAGAGAGTGTAAACAGGGCATTCCTAGAAACAATGTTTATTCAAGGAACAATGGCAACACAATATCCCTCCCTTCTGGATTATGCAGAAGGTGTGGTAAGGGTAAAAACTGGACTAACAAATGTAGATCAACGAGGGACAGACAAGATAATCCTTTGCCTCTGCCATCGGGAAACTCTCTGAGGGGCCTCACACAGGCACCCACAGCAAATTCAGTTCAGACGTTGCTGCCATCATAGAAGAATATAGCTATAAATTTATGGAGTCATGATCTGTTACAACAATGGAATACTAAGATTAACATTCCTCCAACCTCAGAAACAAACTATAAATTAACACATGTTTCTGAAAGCAATATTAGGAGGTATTATTATAAAGAACAGTCACTGTCCATCCATATTGTATAAGAACAGGACACAACAACTGCTGATCTTTCAAAGACATCAAAAGTTCTACCTTTAAAATGGTTAACAGACAAGCCTCTATGGGTTCAGCAATGGCCTTTAACAATAGAAAAACTGAAGGCTTTAGAAGAGCTGGTAGAAGAACAGTTAAATGCTCAGCATATTGAAGAATCAACTAGTCCTTGGAATTCTCCTGTATTTGTTATTAAAAAGAAATCTGGAGATTGGAGAATGGAGAATGGTAACAGACCTAAGAGCAATTAACAAAGTAATTCAGCCAATGGGCTCTCTACAATCTGGAGTTCCTTTGCCTACTCTGTTACCTAAAGGATGGCCTCTTATAGTTATCGATGTAAAAGGCTGTTTCTTTTCAATACCCTTACAAGAAAAGGATGGAGAAAGATTTGCCTTCACTGTGCCTACTTATAAAAATTCTCAACCAGTTAAGAGAGATCAGTGGAGGGTTCTCCCACAGGGAATGTTGAATAGCCCAACCCTGTGCCAATATTTTGTACAACAGCCATTGGAAGTAATACATAAACAATTTCCTAAACCTATTATTTATCATTACATGGGCAATATTTTACTAGCTGATTCAAATGCAGATACTTTAGAAAGAATGTTCAAAGAAGTAAAGAAAATTTTGCCTTGTTGGAGATTACAAAATGCTCCTAAAAATATACAAAGAAGAGATTCTATTAATTATTTAGGATATAAAATAGGTCTACAAAAAATTAGACTCCAAAAGGTGCAAATTAAGAGAGATCAATTGTAGTCTCCTGAAGACTTTCAAAGATTATTCAAAGACATTTCCCATCTACGAACTGTTGTTGGGGTAAAAAAAAAAAATGATGACCTGAGTAATTTGTTCAAAACCTTAGATGGTGACATGGACTTAAATAGCCCAAGAGAATTATCACCTGAAGCTGAGAGAGAATTGGCCTTGGTGGAAAAGAGAGTACAGGAAGGATATATGGATTGTGTGGATCCAAACCTTGATTGCATTTTGGTTATTTTACCCTCTAAGCATTCTCCTACAAGAATTTTAATGCAGAGGGAAGATATTATATTGCAATGGATATTTCTACTGAATAAACAGTAAAAAATTAAAAGCTTATGTGGAAAACATCTCTGAGTTGATTTTAAAAGGAAAATTGAGAGTCGTCAACTAACAGGAATAGACCCAGCAGAAATTGTAGTACATTTAACTAAGGATGACATAGATAAATTATGGGCAGAAAGTGAACCTTGGCAAAGAGCTTGCAGTAATTTTTTGGAAGATATTAACAGTAAATATCCCAAAAGTGATAGGATTCAACTTATAAAGAGAGCTGATTGGATTCTGCCTCAAACTGTTCAATTACACCCATATCTGGAGCCTGTACCTTTTATACAGATGCAAACAAACAAGGAAAGGCAGATTACAAGTCAGAAAATTTAAGTGAAATGGTTCAAAGTCCTTATAATTTGGTTCAAAAATTGGAATTGTATGCT